>JAQIXX010003683.1:0-18677 GCA_034700605.1 Willowsia nigromaculata | reverse complement strand
GTGAACCTGGCAGGCCTTTGGAAATCATTGAAAAGCTTATCTCTCATGGAGCCACTTGGAGCAATGGAGTAGTTGGAGAACCGTATTGGGAGGAGTCCATTCTTCATGCTGCGGTACGCGGAGGGCGTCCAGAGGTCATCCAGTTCTTTATCTCGAAGGGCGTCGATGTGAATGCGAAGAACGCCAAAGGTGAGGCACCTTTCCTTCAAGCCGCCGTGAGTTGTCCTGTTCATGCCAGAGGAGACTTGCTCCGGACTCTGGTGAAAGGTGGTGCTGACCCGAATACTGTTGATATGCAGGGAAACAGTGCTTTGCTGCGTGAGATTAATGTGTGTAACGGTTGGTATCACTCAGGGACCCTGGAAAATTTGAGGTTGTTGACATCATTCGGCTGTGATAGTAGGATCCCAAATATTAAAGGAAACACCTTTCGCAGTATTCTGAAGAAAGATGGACATAAGCTACTTTTGGAGTATTTCGGAATACGACCTTAATTGGCTTGAATTTTTGTTACCAGTACCTACTTCGGCTCCAGTTCTCCCAAAAAGTTTATTGGGAAAAAATAGCATTTAAGTTTTTCCTGTACTTAAATAAAATAAATTAATTCTAAAGCATCAAATCAAATAACAACGTGTTTAATCCAATTAACTACTTCATTAACAAATTTATATATTTACAGATATTTGTAAATGCAGAAAATTGCTTTTTGAATGAAATAAAGTAACTTTTTACAAACACGCATACATTATGATTTGAGAATGTAACTTGATTTTACACTTTAAAAGTACATCTGTAATAGCAGGTCATTAGTTAGGTGATGAAACAGGTATAATATTAAATAAAGTTAACTGCATATATCGTTGCTTCTAATCGTAAGTGCGTATGAATACAAAAAAAATTGTTGGCAGCGAAAAGGGTGGAGCTAATAAAACATTCACAGCCAACAGCTTCACATTGAGATAGGTTTTTCCTTTTTGAAGTGTTTTAAAAGATAAAGTCAAACGATCCATTAAGTAACATATTATTTTACTATTTTGCACATGAACTTCTCACAAAATAAGCATTTTACTATAACAAAAATCATTTTCGTAGCCCATCCTATTTTGAATTAATGTCCCGAACGCTTTGGTAAGAAAAAGTATTAATAAGTGAACTGCATGTGCATGAATGTACTTCTCGCCAATGTGTTTATAGATAAATATGTAAATTTATAGATCACAAATTAATAGAAGCAACTTTTTCATGTTTGATCTGACACAAATTATCTTGTCACATATTTGTATCCTCGTTCAGATATGCAAAAAAAAATTTAAGACGAAAAATGGCACATTTAGTGAACACCACCCTTGTGTATTTAGACGTTCCCCTAATTTCCTCCTTAAATACAATGGACGTTGGACAAGTATGGTTATGAATACCTACATTTATCATTTTAAAGAAAAGTTTTTTACATTATTAAGAAATTTTATGAATTCAAAAGATTTCATTTCATTTGATTTAAAAATGTGAAATCAAATTTGAAAATCAAAAAGTTACCTTCAATGTAGTTTGCTGTCAAAAAAATCGTGCTAAAGTTTGTTTATAGTTTTGTTTGTAATTTCAGTAGATGAATTGGGTTTTGTATTTGTTAGTATAAAAATGGTTTTAAAATCTTAAATAACAAACAAAATTGGAACATGCCAAACTATGAAATTTAACGTGAATTTAACGCTTCGGTGATGTATTATGTCTACACCAACTTCTACAAGCTGTGGCATGAGCAAGGCACTCTGTTCTTATCCAAGCTTTTTAACATTTTTTGCAGCCTTCTCATGCACTTCATTTACATTCAGCCACCGGTGCAGTAAGTTGCGCGTTGACTGATCCTGCTTACTAGTCCTTGTTTTTTTATTCGCATGCAACTGTCTTACGTAGACTGCATATTCAAGTGCGCTTGGTGATTGGACACCGGCTAACTTCAACCTGTTGCAAGACCCAGTTTGTTGGGTGCCAAGTCATGGTGGTCATTTAAATACCTCTAAGCAATTCCTCTCACTTGATTAGTACGACCCAAGGGTTGAAATAATGAAAATGCTATTGACAAAAGACAATGGATACCGTATTTTCTGTATTTATAGCCTCCCTCAATTTATAGCTCCCTATATTTATAACCTCAGAAAACCGAGACAAATTTCAATTTTTAGCCCCCCTATTTTGATGGCCGGGTTTTTTACATTCCTGTGATGATATTCACATTTACACATATACATAATATACATATTTATGTACATGAATCTCTCCACAGCTTTCTATGTAATCAAAATATGCTACTATTCATTAATTTACGTGAATGTGTCTATCAATGTAATTCAGGCATCATGGATATAAAATTTTTTATGTAATGGTAGTTCATTATGGATAAAACATGTAGGTAGTCACCCTTGATTTGGATTTTTAACCTCCCTAAAATTATATCCTGCCTATTATTATAGCCTCCTTTCAGCCCACAAAATTTGAAAATTTAGCCCGGCTGTAAATACAGTAATTACGGTATGTAAATGGTGCTGCATAATGCTTTTCCTCATCATTGCATTAGCTGGAATTGCTTGTGGTGCTGTCTTTAACTCACTGTTGTTGTCAATGAACAAGTTGCAAATTCCAAGGACCATTCTTGTTTACGATTCGTTCGCCGTTCGTTTTGCAATGTGAAGGATCAAAAAAGATTCAGTCGCATTAACGTAATATGTAAGTACATGCTCCAGCTCCCGAGCACATCAACCAGAACAACATTGGTAGCGCGATGTGGAAGTAGTGGGTTCTTTTATTAAGAAGTTACCAATTCCAATTGGCCATCTTTTGAATCGCTCGCTGTGGGAGCCTTCACGAACTGGTCAATAAGTTTTTCTTTTCCCTGTTGACTTACGTGGCATGGTTGAAAAATATGAAACAATATACTTTAGAAATGAGAGTAATAGTATGCAATTATACCAATATTCAAGGAAGACTGAGATATCCAGTGAGTCCATTAAGACATATAAATATTGCAATAGTTTTTAACCCTTCCATGACACTTTCATAAAAGTTTATTAGTTTCACTAGATATGAGTATTGATAATGAAATTATGATAGTTGATTAATGAAAGGATGATATTTGATTAATGAAAGGATTATAATTGATTATTGAAATGATGATAATTGAGTTATGAATTGATGATAGTTGATTAATGAAATGATGATATATGATTAATGAAATGATGATATTTGAAGAATGAAATGATGATAATTGATTAATAATATGATGATAATTAATTAATGAAATGATATTTGATAAATGAAATGATGATAATTGTTTAATGAAATGATGATAATTGTTTAATGAAATGATGATAATTGATTAATGGAATGATGATAATTGATTAATTGAAGGATGATATTTGATTAATGAAATGATGATAACTTATATTTGAAATGATGCTAATTGATTAATGAAATGACGATAATTAATGAAATGATGATAATTGATTAATGAATTAACGATAATTGATTATTGCAAAGATTTTGTAAACTGGTGGCGGAGAAAATTGCACGAGTTGCCCCCGTCTCTTTGAGGGGACTGTCCACCTTCCTAATATTTTACCACTCCATTCTCTCGGCTTTCACTTTTTAAAGAGGTCAGGGAAGTGGTTTTCCATGGTCGACAGGTTGTAGCAGTCCATTACATATCCCCTGACATATCAAAAACTTTATATTAACCGGATATGTCGTTTTCAGGTGGATTTTTACCACTAGCAAAAGCTGGCTTGGGAAAGCAACGTTACACGATAAAAGGTGGCTACATACTCCACAGACACCTCTGAACCAACTTAATCTAATTCGTTTACCTAATACTACCAATTGGTATCTACCTTACCTTTAATTATCAGATACTTATTAAGGTTAAATTTATTTTGTTTCTTAATGCTCAATACATAGCTTAATCCAATTATTAGCTATTACACCACTGATGACTTTGATAGAATCTATTATCAAATTTTTGCTTACCTTAATAGGAGCTAGAAAGAAAAGGAGGTCAGCCTTGTCCAGAAAAGGGGGAACTCTTTTCACTAAAACCACAATTTAACATGTTGTTTACATTGTATAATATACTTCATTATAAAACATGTAGAGTTCACTGTAAAATACGTGTTTAACACTAAAAAAGCATTTGCTTTTGTTGCATTTGCAAGATAACATATAACTTAATAGTCACTGGTAGAATAAATAACCTTTAATAAAGAGCTCTTGCTGTTAATTGTGAAGTCGACGAGAAAAACAAGTGAATCGAACGTTTTTGAATTAAAGCATGTAGTATATATGCATGTACTTTACATGTGGAAGTTTTTTATACGTTAGCCACTACGTTCAAATGCATAAAACAAACATCAGCATATAATTGAGACCTATTACTGAAAATAGTGATTGACAGATTATCTCCGAATCTAAATATGATTGACAGTTCAGAATATGTTCTCCCGTTTTCATGCACGAAGACTATTTGCATAATCCCGGGATTTGTAACAAAAATTAACACTGCCCACGTGAATTAAGTCGCCAAAAACCGTCAGACTCAGACATGACATGCTACAATAATTAAAATGCCATAAATCCAATATTCAAATGAATTTGGAGACGCTTACCTCAAATCTTACATAGAACATTTATATATATTTAAATCACTTTATTCACCTGCAAATTGTATTGTGAGGGTTGTTATTGATTGCAAACTTTCTTTTTTAAGGTAACATTATCGTCTTCGGGATGTAATAAAAACACGAAATTATTACAACACAAAGGAGATGTTGGAATCCCGGATTTAAAAGATTGAAAATAAATTAAAGCAATTTTTTTTACTTGGGTATATACTTACGCAATGGCAATTACGAGAATGTGACGTATACTTTGTCGGGTTCTAGATTTTGCTCCTGATAATCACAGCATGAATAAAATGTGCAATCTTCTCCGATATTCACGCAACCCTGGGGTATCGGAAAAAGGAAAAGCTTATAAACAAATATGTTTAGTCTTAAGGAAATGTATATTACAAAAGAAGGTAAATAATAGGTCATCCTGTGTAACATCGTTGAAAACGGTGAAGAAAATGAAGGCAGTGAAAATGTACTTTGCTTAATTGCAGACAAACGCCATGATACAAATTTTTGAAGATTTTTGAAACTTAGTATTAATTTTTTGAAATACCGGGTAAAGAAAAACTGGCTTTGATATGGTCCACCATTTGCTTTTACACACTTATGTTGCATCATGAAAATATTGAAACAAAGAAAAGGAAAAGTTGAGTAAGCGGAATTTTTGATGATGTCGTAATAGCATACAAAATCAGTATTGTGTATTGTAACAAATGAACAAGTTAACGGTGTCAGGTTACTAAACTTGTGAATTACGCAATACTTAAAACAAAAGAAAACTGGCGCATTGTGCATATCTAAAATGTTTATGAATAAACATGGGTTAAATAAAAAAACTATGTTATCGGCATAGGCAAGAAAGTGGTTGACTTTGTGAATTCCCCAATCTTTAAAATAATATTTGTGTCTTATGATTCTGACAAAACTTGGGACATGGCAATTCTTACGGAGCACGGGAGCGGTGCTCACAGGGATTTAATTTTTAGCATCTCGGATTGGGTTTTTTGCTCATCAGGGATTTTTGAAGGAAAATCAGGGACTTCCGCCGAAATTTTGGCGAATTTGCAGGTTTTTACGGTCCCACCCAGAATTTTATTGTAGTGACCAGGAAAGGGTTTCACCAGGAATTTTTTAGGTTCACCAGGGAAGGCAAATTTCGTGCTCCCGAGCCGGATATAAGAATTTCCATGTCCGCAAAACTTTATCCTATGGTGACATACCATAACAAATAATATGATGTTTGCCGAAAGATTTGCTGCAAAATGTCAGAAACGAGACTTAGGCGTAGCTTACGAGCTTGCGATTAGCTTGAATAAAATAAAGTACAAACCTTCGAACTTCAATCTATAATGTGCTTTTATTATGAAGACAATAAAATGGGCATTTCTGCAACAATATTTTTTATTTGTAACAGTTTTACCAAATTACATATAAAATAAAAAACTTCTACCTTAAACATAAATGTATTGTCTCAGACTTTAAGTGATTTTTTTTGTTTCAATTTACAATTCATTATTTTTGAGCCCATCCGAAAACATGCAATGTCAACGGTAAACGACAACTTTTACCTCATGCATAATATGAGTTTCATTGTTGAAACTTATATATACCGTTGGTTCTTAGGTGTGTTAAAAAGCATGAGGCATCAGATGCACCAAAAATTCTGTATTGTTGATATACTGGACTTTGTCTCGTCTTTGAGCGTGGACGAGTTTGATTGCGCTGTTTTTAAATGCACCAGGTATGAAATTAGTTTAAAATCGATGACAATTTTAAATATTTTTTGCGGGTCGTCTTTGAGCGTGGATGAGTTTGATTGCTCTGTTTTTAAGTGCAGCAGGTATGAAATTAGTTTAAAATCGATGACAATTTTAAATATTTTTTGCGGGTCATTTTTGAGCGTGGATGAGTTTGATTGCGCTGTTTTTAAATGCAGCAGGTACGAAATTAGTTTAAAATGGATGACAATTTTAAACAGTTTTTTGCGGATCGTCTTTGAGCGTGGATGAGTTTTATTGCACTGTTTTTAAATGCAGCAGGTATGAAATTAGTTTAAAATCGATGACAATTTTAAATATTTTTTTGCGGGTCGTCTTTGAGCGTGGATGAGTTTTATTGCACTGTTTTTAAATGCAGCAGGTATGAAATTAGTTTAAAATTGATGACAATTTTAAATATTTTTTGCGGGTCGTCTTTGAGCGTGGATGAGTTTGATTGCGCTGTTTTTAAATGCAGCAGGTACGAAATTAGTTTAAATCGATAACAATTTTAAACATTTTTTTGCAGGTCATTTATGAGCGTCGATGAGTTTGATTGCTCTGTTTTTAAGTGCAGCTGGTATGAAATTAGTTTAAAATTGATGACAATTTTAAATATTTGATGCTGGTCCTATTTTGGCCTGAATCAGTTTGACTTCGAGATGTTTAAATGCCCTAAGTTCGTAATTAGTAAAAAAACAACAATTTAAAATATTTCTTGTTTGATGTATCTTGGCAGGAATCGGTTAGAATGTGTGGTTTGTGAATGCACTAGTTATGAAACAAGTAAAGAAAATATGACAATTACAAATTTTTTGCTGGTCGTAATATGGCCTGAATGGTTTTGATTGTCTTGTTTTAATTGCACTAAGTATGAAATTTGTTTAGGAAAGATGACAGTTTTAAATATTTTTTGGTGGTCGTATTTTAAATATTTTGTGCTAGTCGTATTTCAAACGTTTTTTGCTGGTCATATTTCGGCCTTTCTTGGTTTGATTGCGTTGTTTGAAAAAATTGTTACTAAATTGGGTTTGAAACGACACTTGCTATATTGGGATTGGTATATTTTTGCTAGTTGTATTTTCGTCTGAGTTTGTTTGATATCCTTGTTTTTCAATGCACTAGGTATGAAATTGGTTCAGAAACGATGACAATTTTAAATGTTTTTGCTGGTCATATTTCGACTTTTCTCTGTTTGCTTGTATTGGTTGAAAAATGGTGTGTGGTTTTGTAATATAGTAGTAACAATTTTATTGTCTTCTTTTCTTGTTGTTGAAAAGTTGATTGGTCCTGTAAGTTGTAAGCTCTTTTTTGCATCTTTGCACTTCAACATAACAAAGGCAAGACGAGCATTACTTAAATGTGTAACCTTTGCTGATTCCTCGCGTTCACTGAATCCATGTAGGGAGTATTCTGAACAGCGGATATATATAATTTTGCACGGTTCTTATCCCAACTCAGTTCTCGTACAAATCTCAAGTATAGAACAACCCTGAACTCATTTCCCGAAGGAAGATTTAAACCTCCAAAATAAGGCGTCTCCTCAGCCAGAAAATAACATGGTCATTGTTTCTTTCCAGTCAAGTGGAGGTTGTGTGAATGAGGTGGTTCAAGTTACAAGCATACCTAGTACTCATAATCATGAACATCAAATAGCAGCATTATACATGCATCAAGTAAGAGACATGAATCTTACATTCCAGTCTTAAATCACGGCAAATATTGAGACAATATCAATATTTATAATCAACCCAACCATTCATTTAGTTATTTTTCAATTACGCTACATTCCCTCCCTCTAACTTTGAAGCACAATCTCTCAGAAAAGCTAATGGCACAATATTTTAAACGCCATAAAAATCCGGACGTTTTTTCATGCGAGATGGTCGTGGTTACCTTGCTGTCGCTCTTTTTTTCTAAAGTCCCTAGCACAGTACTTCGCGTTACCACTATAGTACTAGGAGTAGTACGTCCAGCTGGACTTTTTACCGGCGTGTGGAATGGTGTCACATATGGAGTAGGAGTTGTGTTTGCTATTTCCTATTCATGCATAACAGCATTTCTCGTGGCTACTTCTCCGAGCTGGTATACATGTCGCTTCAACGCACGTATTATCGTTCCCCCTTTAAACAATATCTACACGACGCTAATTATTTGTTTAATTTAACATGAAGGTGGTGCTAAAAGATTTGCATCATTTCATATCCTTTTAATGCCTACTTTTACTCGAGAGTAATTTATAGAAGCAAAGTAAAACGGTGAAGAGCTCAAGCAAAGTATACAATGCCCACAAACTTGCCAAATCTTAAACCCTTACCTTTTCTTCTATATTTTCTAGAGGATTGATAAGCAAATCGGATAAGACGCAAGACTTCGTTGTAAAGTTGAAAGCAACCCGATGACGTCCACGGTGTATAGGATTTCTTAATCAGGTTAGCACTCCTGTTGTCAAAACGAGCAGTCAGATTTTCAATGATCTGCCCAATTCATATATTTATATCAAATGATGATTGCAATGCTTAAATGCCCTAGTCATTGATGAAACAAGGTTTTTCAAAATCATGGTGAAACGTTACTCAACCTTTGGTTAACCATGCCATTAGTTTGGATGCTAAATGCTCATAAATATGAAATGCGTTCAATAAATTAAGATTTAATTTTGTTGCGGTAAATTCAGGGTAGTCTAGTCCGGTATCAGAATATAGTAGCGCAAATTTGTAAAATCTATGACAAGGAAAACTTGAGGTCAAGTCGTAAAATCGGAAAAGCCCCTTGTTCACTGACAAGTCGTTTGGAAGCTTAATGCCTGTTTTGATACATCCCGTGTTTGCAGATGTCTCTGAAAGCATTTTAAGTGTGGCAAATCACAAATCTGAAGAATCCGTGGCTACCAGCCTGTCCAAAATTCTCAAACATTTTGTCCGAAATAGGGATTCACTCAAACTGGAAACTAGTTCTTTTACTTCAAATTCATATCTTGATTGTAATACCAAAAAGTATGCAACGTCATATTGGTAAACTCAACTGGATCGAGCAGTACGTCAGGAACATATCCTGTACTTGGTTCCCTCGCCATGTGTGTGAACATTGTTGACGTGTACGACATACGAATAAGCATAGCGGCTAATAAACGAATTAAAACAAGATGCCAATTTTTCCAATTTAAACGATCCTCTCATCACTATACTCCAAAAGTGTTTCGAACAACCAATGGTAATGGGTTTGCGGGATACGCAGTAAGCTTCAGTGTCAGACCCAAGTAAAGTGGGCTCATTGTTACAATCATCCATCCTTTCCAATTAAACGGAGATAAGACAGAAAAATAAGTATTGAATGAAGTGCTGCGATTCCAACGCCTGATAAAAATTGTGTACCTAAGCCCACTATTTTCAGATCCAACTTAAATTATAAGCTCTCTAGTTAAACCTTCTACAATGCGTCTATACGTGTGGGAAGGCCGTGTAGTCAAATTATTGTAAGAAGAAAAAATTTCCTCAATTCAAAGTAATAAAGCAGCTTCATAACGCTCAGTATTTGTTGGTTTCATATACAGTCATTCAGAATGTAAGTTTGGAGTACTATGCGAATTTTTTTTGTAGTCAAGTATTCTGATAAAACTCACACGTTCAAGAAACCATTGGTGAGATTTCACTACCTTCTAATGCGTTTGTCTGTTATAGTTCGGCTCCGAACGAAAACATTTGAGGCACATGCCTATTACCTCAAGTTGTTCAGTATGCAATATAAAAACTCTGGATATACGGTAGTGCGCGAAAAAATGGCGGTTTGTAGGGCCCAAAAAATTGTTAATTTCGGATTGGGGCATGTGTTTTGATGCCTGTAGTAGGACAAAATTTGGTGGATGAATCCATCGAAATATCACATAGTTTGTATGACGTTGTTGCCTTTGAGCTTGATAAAAGTCTATATGGATGTGATTCAATTGTGGCAGTTCCACAATGCAATAGTCGCGGTTCTTAACTTGCGAGAATACCAAGTTATAAATCGGTGTAATATACCGGAAATAACTTGCATTCCAATATAAGCTCTCATTTTCTTGAAATTTAGTGCGCATGATAATATTTTCTGGAGAGACAGTGTGAATACTTACACAAAGTCTGTGGTGGTCTGGCTGATGGCAGAGATGCAAAACACAGTAAAATAAAAATAAATCTATATATGAGCCTCTGCTTCTGGAGAAATGAACAGTGCAATCTAAGAACTTGTTTATAAATGGCCAGTATCTGTTGAATGGGGTATCTTGATATAGGTTGAGATATATTTTACTAGTCAAATCAAGAATGTTGCTTACAATCTCGGTTATAAGGATAGTACTGTGCAAAAGCTTCATGATTGTGCAGTTTGCAGTATGAAACAATATAAGTTGTATTTAATTTTTTACATGTAAAGTGTTTGCTTATCAGAACAGTTCAATAAAAACCTGTTCAAAAACGGTTCGCAAGGCTATCAATTGTACCAGATAAGTTCATGCAAAAAAACGCTGCTTTTAGAAGGTTACTTTTGGATAATACAGTTTCGGGTAAATTTCTTAAATAATCCTGAAAGTAAATTTCAGCTCTCGTAGTAAAGAATATTTTTATCTACTGAATCTGACCAAATTATTTGCAGTCTCCAAATGATTTAACCACCGAGAAGTAACCAGTTGGGATTTTTAAGGAGGTTGAGATATTCCGCTCATGATTCATATATACATGTCTAACTAATAAATTTAATTAACATGTAGCACTGCCATAGTAAAATATTTTATTATAAGTTTTTTTGTATCAGCAACCACATATCATTAAATCATAATGATGGGTTCTTGAGTATTTTGGAAATGTATTTTAAAGTTTCTACAAGTATTTCATTTTCAAATGACTACTCTTAATGACAAGTTTCTAGTTCAATTGCTTTGCTAGTAAATTACAAATGGTTCTTCATGAGTTGCTCTAAAAAGAAATGGTATTTAGTCATTCATAAAATGAAATTGTTGGCGACATTAAACTCAAATCTACTAAAAACCGAAAGCGCATGACACAGTCTTTAAGCAGCAGTATGTGTTCTGAAGCGTCATTCGAGGGTGGTTATGAGCATTGGCCACATTATCACGAATATTTTAATGAATTTTTTAAGATGTCTTGAATTGACATGCTTCTCTTGATCTTTAGATAGTTTCCTGCTTAAGTACACTTAAAATTTGAATGGCCTCATTTGAAAAGTATTGATTTTCACCAGCCTTCGTTAAGGAACAGACTAACAAAGTCATGTAACAATTATTTTGGGAATTCTCTGAGATATTTTAAACCGTACAAAATATACATTTAAAATCTTTGCTTACCTTAAATTATGATATAATGGGTTGCTTTTGAAGGTAAACTTACTTACTTATGATGGAGATCAACGCAGTATTGGTTTCATTTTTTTTTAGGCAGCATTATCGTCTTCAGAATCTAATAAAAGCGACATTATTACAACACATGCGATATTCGAATCCGAGAGTAAAATTAAAAATGAATTGAAGCAAATTTTTGCTTGGGAATGAACTTACGCAATGGAAATTATGAACATATCCCGCACACTTTGTCGGGTTCCAAACATTGCTTCTGATAATTACATCATGAATGTAATGTGCAGTTTTCTCCAATATTCGCGCAATCCTGGGGTATCTGAAAAAAGTAATAATTATAAGTCAAGTAATAATTATAAGTCTTTGTTTAGTCTTCAGAAAATTTATATTGCAAAAGAAGGTGAATACCGGGCCATACTTGGTTGAGACCTGTGAAGAAAATTAAGGCAATGAAAACATTCTTTGCGAAATTGCGGGGAAACGCCATGATACAATTTTTAAAAGATTTTTGAAAAGAGTATTAATGCTTTGGAATACTGGGTAAAGATAATCTGGCTATGATGAGATATTCGATTCGCTTTTATACACTTCCGTTGCGACAAAAAATGTTGAAACACAGAAAAGGGAAAGTTGAGCAAGTTGAAACTTTTGGCGATGTCAAAATAGCTTACGAAATTAGTTTTGCAATGGATGAAAAAGTTCACAGTTTCAGGTCAATAATAATCAAAGTCATAATACAATTTACCGCATAACAAATTACGGAATATGTAGAAGTATTCATTGCGCGTTTCTTTCGCAGCATACCCTAGACTATAATAATATTTAAATTGCGTGTATCGCATTGATTTTACAGTTCCTTGAAGCTGTTTTCCTTTTAGTTTTTCCCAATGGGGCACGCCGGAGCAGCACTTTAACCACTCATGTATCAGCTCAATATTTTCATAACTTATTGTCACCATCAGATAAAATGCCGTATACACCATTATCGCCACTGCTGAAGGTAATATTGGGAAAAATGTATATACCTTTTAAGAAATCCTTCCTAGTGTCACGATGCTCAAATAAATATACAAAACCAATAACACAAACATTGATAACAACCCAACGATCAGAAGAAACGAAATAATTTCATTTCCTATTGAAAATATTATTTGAAAAGCGGCATGCTCATGAATGGCTTTATCATTTAAGTACCTTCCTCTCAAATTTTTAATACAGCTTACAAAAATGCTAGAGAACGCTAAACGCACTAACGCCTTTGTACGAAATTCCGTACTCATTTCAATAACACACATAACTGTGAAAATTACTCTTGTCGAACTGATCATTACAGTGGCAAAAATACTTCTTGAGTTGGGTGGAAATATATGGCGAAAAAATATTCCAAATGCGTTAAGCTCTAAATTGAGCAATGCCAATGGTAAAAAAGAGGAGTTGCAGGTAAAAACCAAATTCGAAAAACCATGGCTCTTGTTGTCCAGTTAAAACTATTAGAGGTTTTTAAATGCAAACAAATCTTATACGATAGTTTATCGAAACGTATTAATTCATTCAAAAAGGCTACAATATTTGCGGAGTGTTCCTTTTACATGATATAAAAAATAGTGAGCAAATTTACACCACATATTAACTGGATGAGTATAAACATTAACTCCAGAAGTGAGTACTTATAAGGATGATGAAGAGCGTCTAGTGAAATAAATATAACGGCTGGACCACCAACAATTCCGATGCAAATCACATTTACAAATTTCAAAAATATGTTGCCAAACTGTCTATCTTTTGAATCACAATCAAACTTTTGTTCTCCCTTGTCCCTGAATAGGTAGGAGCGATAGCGATAACATTTGTCTGTGACAATTTGGTTAAGATCGCTACACCAAAGCAATGAATTCCCCGACATCGTAAGTATTAATTTTTCTTACCCGTTTGCTTGGAGACTTGTGAAATTATTTATTAGTGAATATTTAGTACGAGCGAAAGCTGTTTAGTTGTGCATGCCTGTGACGCCACTAAAAATGTTTCCAAAAGCACAAGTATTGCTCCGAATATGAGTACGTGGACAGTCAGGTAAAGTAGTTTTCAACAAAAGCATTTTTATTTAAACTTCAATCAATACATCGATACATTTTCACATAACTTTTGGTTTCAGCAGTCACGTTGTTGTCGCATGTAATGTTCGCCTACTTGCAACTTTTCTTTGTGCAATTAAACCTCCATCCAAGAATTATATCAGTATGTCAGAAAACTATAAGTACTAATTGAACGTAATATAACAAAAAATAGTTTGATAAAAACGGTATTTGGAGCAAATAAATTTAGAAAGTATTACACAACGTTTCTTGTCTTTTAATTTTTCTGGTGTTTCAATTTTTTAAATTTTGTGTTCTTTGGGTGGTTCCCCAACTTCAGGAGACTTTTAAATTAAAGGCAAATTAAAAAAAGGAAACAAAATTACTTCCATTTAATTTGAAACTCAATTTCGTGTGCAAATTGTGTTTGCTACAATAATTAACGATGACATGAAAAACAATTTACTTTACTTTCTTTTGTTCTATTGGACTTTGGCTGTGTTTGATATTTTTCTTGCTGTTATGTTTTACTCTTCATATTTGTAAATTGGATGGTCTACGATGATGTAAACTTTCGTGGACCCGAGGTAATAGTTATTCTTTTGAAGACAATTCAAAATTAGAACGATGTGCCAATCAATATGATTAAGCAAGTTGTTTTTTTGGATATGCGCTATCTTTTTGAAACAAGCTACGTAAACTGCATAGATTGGATTAAGTTTAATAATTCCTCTTGATCATCTTTCAGAGAAGCACAGGTGTAATTTTATGCAGTCTAAAATTTCAAGATATTAGTGCATATCATTAACTACTCATGTTTAAGTTCAACATTTTCAATGCTCGTCTTCACCAACAGATAAAATACCACATACAATATTATCCCCGCGGCTCGAATATATTGGAAGATACGCATAAATTTTATAAGAAATTCAACTTTAAGATGCGATACTTAATCATTAATACAAAAAATGTAGCATGAACAATAAAAATACGAAATCATGGAAAAACTATAAACCATTATATCATATCTAAAACAATATTTGGAAAGCGGTATATTCCCAATTCGTATAGTCTCAAATTCTTTTGCATAACATACAGAAATGCGGGTGAGTAGTAGCCGCAATCAAGTTACAGTCCAAAATCTTGTTGTCACATCCATACAATTTATAATTGTACAAATCCCTCGTACCAAATTGATGGCTAAAGTAATAAAAAGTGGAGATCTAATTTAGCGTGAACGCATGCATCCATTCAAATATAACGGATATTTATATGTATGAAGAATGTACATCAATAAATACACTTACTTTTTATAACATTTTTATTTTAGCATTATATTTCTTAATATTTTGCAAATATGCAACCAGATATTGTACATTTTTACCTACTACTACTTAAAAAATCAACTAGATTTAATCAGTAATATGAAACTTGTGACTAAGCCTTTTGAAACAAAAAAAGAAAGTGATCTTTAAAAATATTCAAGTTGTACTCGTGTTTTCTTAAAATAATCCCCTCAAAGCCAAAACGGAATTAACCGTATAAGAAATTATAGAGAAGAAGTAGTCAGTTCGTGTTCCCTTCTTAATGCATCCTAAGCCGCCATACTCAAATTGCATAAACCTCATCGATTTAACTTTTCTTCTGAACAGTTTTCCTTTGAAATTATCACAAATCACAATATTTGAGCAGTTTCTCAACCACTCATGGTTTAGCTCAATACTCTCATTGCTTGTCTTTACCATGAGATCAAATACGACAAATAAAATGGTTCCAACTACCTCTGCAAACATTGGGAAAAAGACATACAACTTGTAAGGGATTCTGCCTAACGTCACGACACTCATGGAATTATATAAAACTAGTTGAACAAACAGTACGAATAGCACAACTGTTAGAATTAATGAGAATATTTTATTCCCAATAAAAAATAAAATCCTGAAAGCGATATATTCCTGAATCGCCTTATCATTTAGTGTCCTTTTTCTCAAAGTTTTGATACAGTTTATACAAGTACTTGAGACAAGTACAGCCACCAAAGTCGCAGTTCGAAATTCTATACAGCCTTCGATAACACAGGGGATCCCAAATAATCCTCTTGTCATATTCAGAATAACGTTGATCCAAGGGCTTCTAGATTCTCTTGGATAAACTCGGTTAAGAAATACTTCAAAACAGTCAAGTTCCAAGTAGAGCAATACAAACGGCAAAAATAATGGAATCACAGCCAACGATGAAATAAGAAATAACATTGCCAACGATGTCATGTCCCATTTTGTTGACGTTTTGAAATTTAAATGATTCTGTGTTAAAACTTCATCAAAATTTTTCAATTCATTTAAGAATACAGTAATATTAGCGGAATGCTCTTTATGCAAAACGAAATATATAGCGAGTAGCGTAACAGAAAATATTAACTGAATAGCAGTAAATATTAGCTCAAGTATTGGATAATTGCTGTGATGAAAGAGAGCATCTATTAAAATAAATAAAGTGCTTGGAACAACCAATCCACCAATACAAATTACATTTGCAAATTTCCAAAACAAATTCTTCCATTTGGTTGGTTTCTTCACACTACAAAATGTTTGTGATCTCTTCTGCCAAAATAAATAGGAACGATAGCGATAAAATGTATCTGTTACAGTTTGGTTAAGATCCCAACACAAATATAGTGATGAAGACGACATGTCTTATGCCTTGTAATATACAGTTTTAAACCCACACTAGTTTCAGATCCAAAACTGGAGAAAATACCAGAATCTTTGAAAAGTCAATGCATAATGAATATTAGGAAAGGAAAGAATAAAAAGTTAATTGGGTTTTTTGCTATGGAAAAAACTGATTTGATAGGCCTCAATGATAAAGTTTCGTATTATAAAACTACAGAAACAAGCTAACTCAGTAATTCTAAAATAAATTGAAATAAACTAATTTAGATTTATTGATAGAAGGATAGTTGCCGTCCTATTTGTTGTTAGTTATTGCTTTCTGTTAATTCCATCAAGAGATATACAAGATATATCGTTTATTTTTATAACATTGCCTTCCTGATATCCAAAAATCTGTTTAACTTTTTATCAATTATTTATTCTGATTACGGAATGTTATAAAACGTAGACACTTTCATGGCGTGAGGTAAGATTAACAGATAATTGAATTTTTGTTAGAAAAAACTGAGGGAATCACAAACAATTTGTTAGTCCAATTTTCTATTTCGAAAGTAATTTTGTGAGCCGTAATAAGAATATTTGGAAAAACGGTAGAAAAATTGATTCATTGTACCTATCGCCTATAACCGATCTGGCTGTTGTTGCTGCAAAAATACGAAATATGTAGGAACCAACATGCCGCTGACATGGTGTACCATATGTATTGGGTTGGATTTCAGTATTTAATTTCTCATCTAGAAATAATTTTTAACCGTTTTCGTCTGATCCAATTTTACACCAAACTCCTATTCAAACGATATTTCCAATATTATATAAGACAAAAAAATAAAAATGGCTCGTGTCTAATATCGAGTTTATACTTGTAATTACACATTATGGTTATCAGCATCAGACTATTAGAAATTGAATTAAGCTTCAATTTAATAAAGGCAATGTATCTTGATGGAACTTATCTACTCAAGAATAATTGCACACGTGTCTTCATAATATCAGACAAGAAAAAAACTGATGAAATCAACTACAACTTTTTTACTCTAAACAGTTTTAGTAGCAGCAGCTAACATAAACATAGTTTGGGTTTCAAAAGTATTGAAACTTGTCGTTGCAAGTGGAAGAAAATATGCAATAACACATCATTGAACTTTCGATTTTGAAATTACTTATTCTGAAGTTAGGTGAAATCTTCAATGCCACACAAACCCATTGTTAATACTGATACTGCCCCATTTTACATACTTTTAGCATTGCAGCAATTTTTGTATACGTTCAGTCATACTGCCACAATGCGAAATTCGTAGAAGTACGTAGCAAGAGAAGTTGGGAGCCGGAATGTGAAATGTTTCAGGATGGATGTTGGCGTGTGGTGTGTCAGTATATGTGGAACAATGGTATCCCAAGTATGTCCAAGGAATCAGCCATGTAGACTCTTCGCTTATACATACGTGATTAAAAATGTAAGAAGCAATACATTTTGCTTATGGGTTGGCATTATTTACATTGTAATGATTTTAATTAGATGTAAAATTTGAAAATTTTACATAATTTCATTTAATTATACTCAGCATATAACAAATTATATGTTTCTTTTTGAATGATGAGCATCAACTAGACGTTTGAGCAACAAGTTTGACAAATATTATTGATTCAGAGCTACATGAGTTAATTATATAAGTAAGCATTTCTAATATTAACTAAAAACTTTACTGACTTTCGTTAAGGAGATATATTTAAATTATCAGAGAATACACAGTTTGACCTAACCCCAAATTTTCTACCAAAACTAACTTATGATTGGCTAGCAACTTGAATATTTACAATACTCAAACTTTCAAACCCATTTGATGGTCTGGAATGACCATCCAAATGTCTGGAAACATATGTTTTGATTGCAGTATTGTCAGCTTGATTAGTATTACGTTTGAAAAATATCCATTTTACAAAGTGTCCACTAACAAATATCATAAAACCAAACAGAATAGTTGACAGCTGCAAAATTATAACGTGTCCATGCGGTGAGGTCCAGAGATGTATCCACTCCACTCCTTGAGTGGAGGGGAGTGGAAAGAGTGGAGTGGAGTGACGGGGTTTTTGGGGAATCTGAGAGTGGAGTGGAGTGGAGGGGTAAGTAATTTTATTGAGCTGAGTGGTGAGTGGAGTGGAGGGGTTCA
>JAQIXX010003682.1:0-18683 GCA_034700605.1 Willowsia nigromaculata | reverse complement strand
CACCCCACGATCTCCACTCCGTAAGGACCTTGCTGTCTCCAGTGTTGTTCGCACACCATTTTGGAAGGACACTACCACATCCACATGCTCCCCACCAGCAAGTCTAGAACTCAAACTGGGATCTATTTTACTTGTTTGGGATCTGATTGGTGGCGTATTGTAAAGATGGACGAGGGAAACGAAAAATAATAATTTTGACATTATTGAAAGAAGAAAGTGTGTTAGAGGAAGAATGGTAGAATGATAGAATATTGGACTGCAGCTTTCAAAGAAAACTTGCTTGAAGGTGGGAGGATAAGTTGAATGACTGCAAAAGGGAGAAATTTGAGTTATGATGAAATTCCAACTTAAAACACAATGAGAATTGCGCAATTCAATGGTGGTTTGCAAATGAAAGTTTTGGGCACAATTGTGTTTTTTGGGTCATTCAAAAGTGGCATTGATTGCCAAATTTGTATGATGCAACACAGATGAATCATCGAAGCTTAAGTCAAATTTAACTCAAACTCTTTAAGTCTAATTCAAATTTAAATATGTAAGTGCAAAATCCAAGCAAATCAATGCTTTAAAGAAAAAGTCATACTACAGGATTTGTTTAAATAATTCCAAGGAAAATATGAATTTATGTCATATGTAAAATCTTTCAGAACCATTTTGCGACTTTTCTAGGAAGTTTTTGGAGCTCGAGCGATCCAGCCGGATGTACTAAATTCATTTAGACCCTCTAGAACGTCTAAAAACATGGAGGTGGTGTTCACAAAATTTTTCGTTAAAATTTTTTTTGTGCATACCTGTACATTCGAGCATGGGGAATCCGGGAGACATGGAATTTTTGACCCTGGGGTCAAAAAATTTTAAACGAAAAATGGCACATTTTGTGAACACCACCTCCATGTTTTTAGACGTTCCCCTAATATTCTCCAAGATTACAATGGACGTAAGACATCCTTGGTTGCTATGACATCCAATACTTCATGAAAATTGGGGATACAATATATATCCTACAATTATCCAAAGAGTTTGTTGGTTCAAGATATAAGAATTATTAAAATATAAGCATAAACTACCGGTGTCCGTAGATTACATGAATTCGTACTCAAAACCTGTTTGCAACATAGAATTTACGACCTAACATATTTAAAAGAATAATATCTTATTATTAATCAACTAATGGAAAGCGAATCTTAACTTGTCAATGGTAAAAGGGAAGTACCAAGCAAGCTGCTTCGGTATCTAAATAGTTCCTGGAAGCGCGACGCATAATATATAAAATTTGATACTTAATGGTGCAACATGGTTAAAGTAAGTATGGTGAGCCAGTAAAATTTTGGCAAGACCCTATCAAGATAATCCATTCGTACAAGTTCATAAAATAAAATATTTGTGCAATAAATGCTTGCTAATTCATAAATTGCCTGTAGCTGATTATGTTGTTGTGATATCGATATCCATATTACTATTACATATTATAAATTTACAACTACTAGGTACTTACATATCTGCTTTGTCTAAAAATAAAAGGAAACAGTTCCATGAAAACACATTTACTTCAATTAATCAAAATTAAAGTTGCCAAATCATCAATCAAATTGCAAAGTTCTCTTCGTCTAATGATGTTGGTGGCGCTATCAAACAGGAAATATAATTTTTGGAATGTGGAAACACTAAAGGTTTGACTGGCAAAAGATGAAAAAAGAGAAGTGTATATAGACCATTTTTGGTAATAAGAAATTTAGAAATGAGAGACAGCAATATTTTTCCTGCAACATAATATCCACTTTTATGAAAGTTAAATATCAAAATAAAATGTCTTGATGAGATTTGGGCAAGGGCAAATATTACAGCTCCATAGTCCCTTTTAATTTAATGAAATTAAAATATTAATTTATCCTACAGATATATTACTTCCTCTCATGCGCTTGTTTGATTTCTGAATGACCTTTTGGTTGTACGTTGTGGTTTTAACTGTTTTGCTGGCGATTTTACATCCATTTCTCAATTGTGAAAAAATGGAATTGGTGCAGGAATTTCGTCTTTATTTATTGCATAATTACTTTGGAATGCCCAAGTTATAGGTAGCCTGTATTTTTTAGTGGATATCTGAGTTTGGCTCAAACGGTTGTAAATATGATCAATCGATCCCATTTCATGATTTCTGAACAAATAAAAAAATTGTTGATATTTATCATGATACAAACTCATTTTTCACTCATTTGTAAAACTAAAAGAATAAATGCGACAAGTTGGTCACTTGCATGAATACTAAAGCCGAATATGATCGGAAAAATAATAATAATAATTTAATTAAAATAAACACAGAGAGTTGGAAAAACCTTTCCAGTCTCCACCCAGTACTTTCAGCGTGAAGGTAAACTAACCGGAACTCTGAATTCACACAAGTGAAACTTAAGAAATAAGGATTTTTCTTAAAACACTTCATTTTGTTCTTTTCTATCGCATCCAGTTTTGAATCCGATTTACTTTTATTGCTTTTTTTATCGTTTAAGTTTCAACACTACTATATTCCTAAGTATGGATTTTCATCCTTATAGAATACACTTTAAACTTTTGGCTTGTTAGCGATTGAGATTTATGAAATATTTGCGTTGCGAAAAATAAGTACGAGAATGAAGACCACCAGACAACAGAACAAAATATTCATACTGAACTAAAACTATTAGTCATTTGTTGGCGTACACAAAGACTCTTAATTGCAACAATTATGTATGGTAATATGTAATAATAAGGTAAAGCTGTAAGAAAAGCAATTGCCCTGCATATATTTAAAATATAGAGAAAAATGTCAAAAAATTACAGAATAAAATGATTCAGGAAGCTTAATGTACGGTTTACAAAATAAACATTAGGTATTACAATAATTAAGAGAACCACACAAGTGTAAAGGAACTTTAACCCTAATTTCTGATTTTCGACATGCTTTCTACCTTAAACTGTAATACTTTCAATTTCCTTAATAGAATAAAGCTTAATTAATATAGCACATAAAATATTTCAATATTTAATATTCGATGGAATGATATTGCTGGCAAATACTACACTACACTTTTGAATGAAGATGGGTGTCCTAAGTTTTCATTCGACTCCATATATCGTTCACGGCTCTCAGGTTAACGCTTGTTCAACCTTTGACACCATCTATTAAGAATAAAAAAGTAAAAAATAAAACACGAGACATTTAATAACTGAGACTGAGCAATAATAATAAACTTCTATTTTGTCTACATTTCTTGGTGTGAATTCACTATTGTGCCATCATTGCCACCAGTTCCTTTGCACTTATGACGTTATCAGGTACCTCCCTTCCAAAGTGTGCATCCTGAAAAATTGACACGCAAATCAGAAATTAATTCCTCATGAAATTGGCAAATTTGAAATCAGCATAAAAATTTAGAACCATCATACCTTTTCTTTCCGTAGAATCTGAAAAAGCGCGTTGCCCGCATGATTCCCCATGCTGCACGGTGAATTACCATCAAGATGACGTCTGCACGTCCCCCCCACCTTATCAAAGTCTGAACCCTCTCCCTCAAACCGGAGCCCCATATTTCCCAAAATATTTGCAGAGGTGGCACAGTCATCCGCCTCATGAAACCACATGCAGTAGATGATACTTCTCTCTATTAGATGAACAAATTAAAATTACAGATCATGAAATACAATTAACAACTTCAAACTATATAATTAGTTATTTCTTGAAAACGTTCGAAAAACTTACCCCCTCTTGGATCGGTATGAAGAGCTTCCGCAGCCCTGATAAGAATGTAGGGTTGATCCATCACAAATTGGGCCTCAGCTCCAAATTTCTGAACAAAGTTGTTCCCATTCTTACGATTCATCACTACAAGACCATAACGCTGGTAGGATAATCTAAAAAGGAGATTATATTCAAGTTAATATGTTATCTTGTCAATTATATTAAGCAGAAGCAAGCACAGCCACTAATTAGGCAGTGGCAGACTTTCAGTTTTCTCGCCTGTCATATAGAAACAGGCACCCAGCCGTATCAGTCTTCTCCTATGGATTTGATTTCAGATCAGATTGTCACCACAAAACATTAGAATTTGGAAATTAGCCAGTGAATCAATGAACAATGTTCAATAAGGAGAAATATTTTTTATAGATAAAGCATAAAGGGGAATGCGGGGTTTAGAATCATTATGAGGTTTTAGTGTACAGTTTATGTTGTGGAATGAATAATTTTTCAAATATATATATGCTTTAAATTATTGTCTCTACATACCCATGACTTCGTTGAAACGGTGTAACAATAAACGGCGACGTGACTTGCAGCCCCATGAAGCTTAGCAAACTGAGGGTCGATACGTTTCAGTGCCGCCGTGCTGATCTGACTAGACTCTGCGTTGTCATTCATTTTTAATCAGGTTACAATTACTTCCTTGCTACGACTGCTTACAATATTTCAACTGAGTTTCCAAAAAATCTGGTATTTGTCGTGTCCTTTTTGATTAACAGTTTCTCGGGTTAAAACTTGTCAATCGTAGAGGTTACTTGATACGAAATGGTTAAATTTCTAAATTAAAATAATTAATATTGTAGCGAGTGGGTGAGGACAATTTTTATGATCAGAACTGCGTTGTTACGTTCAGAGCACTAAGCCACCTTCTCACAAAGTCATTTGGTATTGAATGTCAAATGTCCGGATGGTGTACATCTATTATTGATGATGGAAAGTTGTGAAATGTCTCTCTGTATGTCCGACTGTGAATACAACTTTTTGATGGAAGTGAATTTCTCAATTCTGATTTTAAAATACATTTTATTGAGCTTCAAAAAGTTTAAAATTGCACACTAATTAACCATTACTGTTGTAAATTTAAGAATTTGCACCATGAGCCTAGTGTTTGTAGATTCTCATTTGAAATGTGTTGATGAGTATATAAATCTTCGAACACTATTTTCGACACTCCTCTCTGAAAATTTGGAATTACAAAAACTATGTGATTGCATATTATGGTCAAAGGTCTTCATTTGAATTATGGTAAACCAATGTGTTTGTTTTTGTTTGATTCTTCATTCCGGCACTTACTTAAACTGTTTATATGATGTGTTCCTTTACGGCGTAATAATGCTTGCGATGAAATACACAACAAAACTCAAACATCAACACAAAAATGCCTTACGTCGCATTGTTTTGCACCCATTTCTGTTGTAGGCAACTTTGCACCATCACAGCTGTGACAGACGCAGTGGAGATGTGCTGTGTAGGCCTTTGTTCATTCTATTGGTAACAATTTAAGAGTGCATTGCATGAAAGTGGATGACAGCTAAGGTAAAGTATAGCACATAATATGAATTTAGAAATCAAAATTTTTCTCACAGTTTTATTAACTTTTATGCGCAGGTTACATTGCACTATTAATATTTCTCAGGTTAGCAGAAATCTCAAATTCCGAATCTTGATTTTGTGCTTTTAAAAAGTAAAAAGCACGTAACGAAATTTTTCTAAAGATTCCGGTACTATATTCAATTTTAAGTTTTTATCATGTGCCAGATAGCCAGAATGAAACATTTTATCCAACTTTAATCATATGCGTTTTCAACTAATCTAACCAATTCACCAGGCATCTCCGTCTTATAATAACTGAGCATTCTTAATTGCATTCAAAAGACGTCGGACTACGATTGATTCCCATCGTCATGAATATCTAAATTGTTGATATTATTTGTGTTATAGGCGAAACTCCAACGATATAAATGTTGATGATTATCAATCTATGAAATTAGCGCTGCACCGTAATAATATGCATTCATTTAAACCAATTGCTTTTGATTGTATTAAAGTAAAAAAACCGTTTAAAGTAATAGCTTTTTTGTGTGGATATAAAAACGATACGTATGTAGGAAACGGAATTCGCAATCGTCAGCAATTAATCATACGTATATGAAATTGATAGTGAGGTATGTAACAACTCTAGAAAGAACGCCTAGAGTAGTTCTTTTAACGTTTAATACTTTTTCTTTTAAATACAGAAAGATAATAATTCAATTCTGTGTAATTTCAACAATGTCATGTATAGTCTCCATTAAGCTCAATAAAGCCCAAGTTCATAACAACCTTAAGTATTCCTACATTGATTTCGTTTTGACCTTTCTTAAATAAACTCATGGTGCCTCTCTTGGAAAGTGGTCTTGTCAAGGAATATATAAAACCTCACTACTGATTCTATTTTCTTTGGAAAGAAATGCAAATGGAATGAAGCCAATCAACAAATAAATTTTAGCAGAAAATCAGAAATATTTAGCAATTATTATGAGCAATATTTGGACCGCCACATTTATTCAAATCGGTTAAGCTTGTACATTGCTCAAATACAACATGGGAAGAATCGAGATGTTGTCGTCACTTTCCCTGCACTAATTTAACTAAAGTATCATAAAATTTCAGAATACTATATGAGAAACTTATTACTGATAGAACAAACTTATTTAAGACTAATGGAATGTAAACGGAAAAGCCAAGAAAGGGCAAAGTACCAATTTTTTTTACATGATTCTTCGCATGGGCGGAATCTGGTGCATTGTCATTTTTTTGTTATTGTGACAGGAATCTTGCCATTTCTCCCGATAAATATATCTGCCCACGGGCCTGGATTATGGATGCTTAAATATACACCCCCTGTATGGATTACTAAAGTCATTTTTAGTCACCTGGATTTTTGAGGAGTTCATATTGGATGTGGCCTGGTCACTGCAATAGAAATCATTGTTAGTTCAGCTTGCCTTACTATTTTGTTACGCTTTGAACCAAAGATTTTACAGGGCAAAGACCGCCACGATCTAAATAAGACGGTGACTTTTCACCGAATTGTTGAAATTGCTGGTGACAATATTATTGACCTTTGGCTTCGGTCAGGTTGGTTCAGCTTTGGAATTTATTAGGCTCTCCTCATCAAAAGTACAAATAAACAAGAATTCACCATTCATTCAGTTTGTCTTAGAACTATGAATTTATGCATTTTCTTCACCATAAAGTTTAAGTAAGATTGATTTTATGGGTTTTGTGCTCAGGTTCATGATACGTGAAACAGGATGCTCTCCAAAATGAGTAAAAGGCATCGATAACCTACTTTGGAGAAAAATTCGAAATCTTGTTGAGTAGAAAGAATATAATTTGAAACCACTAACTCCATAAATAAGTTGACGTCTGTTATGTTTCAAATGTTTTTTTGTTGAAAGATTGAAAGATAATCAATTTGTACATAGAAACCATTAAGTGAAGTTGTACGAAAACTATCATTGTGTTTGTTGGAAGATAAAATTTTATTCAAGGTGCACCTGTTGCCCTCTTCAATAGCTCAGAATGGTAACGCATGATTTTGGTAACAAAGATTTTGTTTAGTTTTCCCGAATGGAATAGTTGAAGATAAATAATGACTCAAGATGAGACAAAATGACCCCCATAAAGAACAAGACCAAATCAGGCAGGAAATTATTTATTGAATAAGTAACTTGTATTTTGACTTGACAAGAAACTTCTTAGTCCGAAGACCGATTCCGAAACAATCATCATGATTCACCAGTGATCAACAGAGCAATGATAATTATTAACTATTCTCTCTCACTATTTATACTGCCATCCCTTCCGGTGTGAAATTCGTTCTAAAAATACCTCTCAAGGAAACAAAACTCATAATAATTTCCATATGATGAGGAGAAAACAATATTCAAATCTTAACCTGATCTCATAGCTTTACTCACCGGAAATTTCACTTACACACTATTCTATAAAGTTTCTATGTAAAACTGGACAGCCAATGCTACTTCTGCTCAGAACGCTAAACAAAGATGAAAGAAAGTTGCCTAGTTTAAATAAATTATTCAATATTTATGCAAAGCAAAATAATTCGCTTCTACATCATCCTGCGCACCACAAACCGTGACAACATGCACCAATGATGTAAATAGCAAGATGCCTATCTAAGGAGAAAATAAAAGAGGACCACCGTCTACTAAACTACTGAACCTCATTCCTAACTTCTGACATTGGAGTAATGAATTTTTTTAATAAACTGCGGCTAAAAGGATTTCTACATGCTCATATTTACGAAGTTAACGATAATCAAGAGCTGGTTCATTAAACATTAGACGTTTTAAAGCCACTTCCGCAAAACTTTCAAGGGTTTTAAAACATTTTCATGATTAAGGTAGAACATGAAAATATGCCATAAGTGCATGAAATATCATCTATCACATCATATTCAAGAAGGTATGTTCATATTGTAAGATATATCTCACACTATATTTATTTCCATTAAAGCTGGAATGGAGGAATTCAAATATTTGTTCTGAGTCCCGAAATAAACATACCTACAAATTAAAATGAATAGTGATGAATTCATGAATGCTGGTTGTTGGCCAGTTTGTACCATGGCGTATTTTTCAGAGTTTTTCCAAACCGGCCTAAAACTCCGAATTAGAGTTCAATCATTGAATCCTTTTAAGATTTCCTATCACCAAATTGCATCAATTAAACATACCCGAGTCTAATTCCGGCTTAAAAACATACCCAAATGAAGTTCAGCATGAAAGCAAACTAAATAGTACCCAGAATTCACCCAAGTGAAACTTAAGAAATCAAACTAACTGGAACATTTGGTTTTGATTTTTTATTGCATCCAGATTTGCACCCAACTTGCTTTTATTCATTTTTTTGGTAGTTATAATCCTTAAATTGTTATATTATGCATGTATATTCATTTCACAGAACACATATTTAACTTTATCGTTGTTAGAGAGTAACAGTTAGTAAATATATTTCTTTTGTGGCGAAAGGCAAAAATGAACATAACAGTAATAAAATATGAATACAGAACTTATATCAAAATGGAATGCTGTTACTTTTATGCAATTAAAGGCAATTAATTTAGCCTGCAACCATCATGCACAGTAATGTCATGTATGTATATATTCAAATTGAGAGAGAAAACAAAGGAAAAAACGGAATAAAATGAATTGCGAAGCATATTGAACAGTTAAAGAAATCAATATTCAAATTACTACGGAAATCTATGAGTTAAATAGTTTTAAAGTAGTTTACTACATTGGTTTATTAGTTACCTCTGTAAACCTAAATTCTGATTTGATCATGCTTTCTACCCTAAACTGTAATACTTTCAATTTCCTTGATTATTTGAAATTTGGTTACTATAGAAGAGAAAACAATGTTTTTCAATATTTAATATTCGATTGAATGATATTGATGGCAACATACTACACTGGAATATAGAATGAAGACGGGTTTCTTAAATTTCCATTCAACTCCATACATCGTTCACGGCTCTCAGGTTAACGCCCATTGCACGAATTCTTCTGTTGCACTGACCTCATGTAACCGTCCTGAAGTTTTTTCAGAAAGTCGGAATCAGTCTAGAGAAAAACGAATAAATGGTTACATCCCATAAATTTAACTAGTTCTTAGAGATGAACAATAGAGACGTATCTATTTGTACTTAGACAATTCAAAAGTATTGCTTTTACCTGCAGTAAATACAGACAAGACTCTACCATTTGCTCTTCAGTGAGAGGGTAATTATCTTCAACATATGACACCACCTATTTATTAGGAAAAATAAACATAAAATTATAAGACACCATATATTTTAACGAATGACAAACAATAATCAAATTTTTAATTTGTTACCTTTTTTGCAGTGAATTCACTATTGTGAGACTGCGAACGCTTATCAGTATTGTCAAACGATTCTTGCAACATCATTGCCTTCAACTCCTCTGCTGAAATGATGTTGTCAGGTACTTGCCTTCCAAAGTGCATATCCTGAAAAATTGACTCCCAAATGGGAAATTAGGTTCTCAGGAAAATGGGAAATCCGAAATCACCATAATTATATCCAACTGTCAATTCATACCTTTTCTTTCCGTAGAATTTGAAATAGCGTGTTGCCCGCATGATTTCCCTTACTGGATGGTGAATCCCCACTAAGATGGCGTCTGCACTCTCCCACCTTGTCAAAGGTTTCTCCCTCGCCCTCATATTTCAGTCCCATATCTCGCAAAATATTTGCGGTGGCGACACAATCCTTTGGCTCATAAAACCAAATGCAGTAGATGATACTTCCCTCTATCAAAAGAAGAAATTTAAATTACATTGAATTAAATACAACTAATAAACTCAAAATATAAAATTAGTTATCCGTTAGTTAGTTGGTTTTGCTGACTAGAAGATTCAGGAAACTTACCATCTCTTGGATCCGAGTACATGTCTATTCTAGACCTGATAAGAATGTAGGGTTGCTCCATCACAAATTGTGCGAAAGCTGTAAATTTCTGGACGAAATTGTTCGCATTCTCACGATTCATCACCACAAGACCATAGTGTGGGTAAGCAGATCTGTAAAGAAGATAATGCTCGTCAATATGATATCTTATGAAAAATCCTTAACAGGAGCAAGCGCAGCCACTAATTAAGCAGTGGCAGACTTTCAGTTTTCTCGCCTGTCATATAGAAACAGGCACCCGGCAGTGTCAGTCTTCTCCTGTGGATTGAGATTAGATTGTCACCACAAAACATCAGAATTTGTTATTGGCCAGTCAACCAATCAGGAAAAATATTTTTTACATATTTTTCAGTAAAAAAGGATGAAGGATAATGCATGATCAAGAATTCTTATGAGGTATGATTATAGCCTTCATGTTATGGAATCAAATAATTTTTAAAGTAAATATTCTTAAAATCAATATGATAACTTACCCATGACTGCGTTGACGTGCTGTAACGATAAACTGCGACGTGACTTGCGGCCCCATGAATCTTATGGAACTGCGGGTCGATAGTTTTCAGTGCAGCAAAATTGAACTGATTTGTCTCTGTGCTGTGACTCATTTTTAAGAAGGTAACAATTGCTGCCTCGTTCCAGTTATTTTCAATAGTTTAACGGCGTTTCCAAAAAATCTGGTATATGTCTGTTTTCTGTTAATTAGCTTAACTATATATGTTTAAAACTTGTTAAGCCAAAGATTTGCTTCGATAAAAATTTTTTAGATTGCTGAATTACAATATTTAGTATTTTAGCGAGTGAGTGAGGAGAATTTTCTGGTCAGAACTGCGTAGTATCCTTCAGCGTACAAAACAACGTTTTCACAAAGTCATTTTGTGTGGGTTTTCAAAGTCAAATTTCAGGACAGTGCACTTATAAAATTGATGATGGAAAGGTGGGAAATGCCTGTCTGCCTGTCGGTCCATGACTATTACAACATTTTAGAAGAATTGAATTTTTCAATTCTGATTTATAAGTAGGGTTGATTGGGAACCTGAGCTTTAGTGAGTTTAGAGTTGCGCACTAACGGTAACCATTATAATTCGTTGTAACTGTAAATATTTGTTTCAGCATGAGCGTATGTGCCATTAATACTCATTCGAAAACTATTTACATGCTTGTAAATTTAGTAAACTAAAACTTTGATATAGGACACTTCTCCTTGTGACAGTAAGAGAAATCGAAAAACCTTTATTATCATCACATATTCTGCTTTAAGGCCATCCCCACAATCTCCGGTAAACTAGTATGTTAACTTTTTCCGGCATTCCGCCATTCTGACACTTCCTCATTCAGTTTACATTTGGCTTATTTCTATTACGACGTAACAATGTTTGCGATGCAATTCATAACGTAACGTACACCAGCACAGAATGCCTATCTCTCATCAAATCCTTGTTGCACCTATCTGTTCTAGGCAACTTTGCACCATCTCAGCTGTAAAAAACGTAGTGGAGTTGTGTTGTTTATGCCTTTGTTATTTCTATTAGTAACAATTTAAGACTGCATAACATGAAAGTGGATGACAGCTAGGTTAAAGTATAGTACATACCATGACTTTAGATTTCAATATTTTACTCGTAGTTCTATTAATTTTCATGCGCAGGTTTCATTGTACTATTAATATTTCTGATTAGCAGAAGTGTCAAATTTCGAATCTTTATTTCTTGCTTAGTACAAGCGCCCCAGTATAAAATTAAAAAGCAGGCAACAAATTTTTTCTAACGATTCCGGTACTATATTCAATTTTAAGTTTCAAAAATGTTTTAGATTGCCCAACTGGAATAGAGTACCTAACTACCAAAATATTTCCAGGTATCTCCTCTTATATTATGTGAGAATCCATCATTGCATTCAAAAGACATCGGACTACCATTGAACCCCATCGGCATGAACATCTAAACCATTTACAGTACTTGCATTATAGGTAATATAAATGTTGATTATTTATAAATCTATGAAGCTAGTACAGAATCATTATAATATGCATTCCTGTAAATCGCTTAGTTTTGACTGTATTAAAATAAAAAACCGTTTATAGTTATAGCTTTTCTTCGGAAAAAGCTTGGGCATAAAATGATAGGTATATGGAAAACGCAATGGGCAATTGTCAACAATTAATCAAACGTTTATGAAATGGAAAATGAGGTATGTGGCAACTTTACAAAGAACGTTTAGAGTATTCTTTTTAAAATTTGACAATTCATTATTTTATATACAGAAAGATAATAATTCAATTCTTTGTCACTTCAATTATATCTTGTATATTTTCTATTAAACTCAATAAAATCCAGTAATCATACAAAAATCACATACTCCACATCCATTTAACCCATTAGAAAATTTTCGGTAAAGACCATGAGCACAGTAAAAGCATTTAAACAGGTTCTACGAAAACAAAAGTTCCAACCCACCTTAAATATTCCAGCATTGATTTGGTTTTTAATTTTCTTAAGTAAAAATGTCCATCATGATGCCTCTCCTGGAAAGTGGTCTTCGCAAGGACTATATAAAATCCACCGCTACTTGTTTGAGGTTCATTGGAAAGAAATGCAAATGAAATGAAGCCAAGCAACAAATCAATTTTAGATGAAAATCAGAGATTTTCAGCGCAAGTGAAACTTCAGAAATTCAAACACTCACTTGAAACACTTAGTTTTGCTGTTTTTTATTCCATCCATTTCTGGATCCCACTTGATTTATTAATTTTTTTGATCGTTTTAGTTTCAACATTATTATATTATGCATGTATATTCATTTCACAGAACATAATTTTAACTTGATACATGTTAGAGATTGACATTTAGTGTATTTATTTGTGTCCTGAAATAAAAATAGCAAAATGAAGACAACACAAACAAAATATTAATATTTAACTTGCACAATTATGAAATAATAGAATTTTTTGGTGTACACAACTAATACTATTTTTTTCTGCAACCATTGTGTATCGTGAAATTAGGTAAAAAAATTTAAGCAAAACAATTATCTTGTGTATTTTGATATTTTCAAAGAAAGAATAAATTAATCGGAACAGGATGAATTAGGAAGCTTAATTTACAGTTTAAAAAATGAATAAACGAGGTTTTTAAAAATATTTGAGAGTTTCATGTGTTAAATTACCTTAATGGTAGTTCAATGCATTTGTTAATTAGTTACATACATATTTAACCCTAAATTTCATTATACTTTTAACTTGCTCGATTACATAAAACTTGATTAATATAAGAGAGAAAACGATGCACTTTCAATATCTAATATTCGATTGAATAATATTGATGGCAAAATACTACACTAGAATTTGGAATGAAGGTGGAATACCTAAATTTCCATTCGACTCCATATACAATTCACGGCTCTCAGGTTAACGCCCATTATGCGCATGCTTCTGTTTCACTGACCTCGTGTAACCGTCATGAAGTTTCTTGAGAAAGTCCGAATCATTCTAGAGAAAAACGAATAAATGGTTATGTCCGAATAAATTAACTAGATTCTAGAGATAAACAAAAGTATATTATCTATTTATGTATATACATATTTGGAATAAGCGAAAATATTGTTTTTACCTGCAGTAAATACAGACAAGCCTCAAGCAATTGCTCCTTATTCAGAGGAGAAACATGGTCAACATATGACACCACCTATTATGAAGAATGAATACAAGATATTAATATACCATACTATTTATCGAATTACAAGTAATAATATGTGTTTGACCTGTTACCTTTTTTGCAGTGAATTCACTGTTGTGAGACTGCGAACGCTTATCAGTATTGTCCACCGATTCTTGCAACATCATTGCCTTCAGCTCCTTGGCCGAAACGATGTTGTCAGGTACCTCGTCCCTTTCTAAGTGCATATCCTCAAAAAATGACTACCCAATTTGATTTCTCTAGAAAATAGCAATTCTAAAATCAGCACCTCGATTTCTAATTGTCTCACCTTTCCCTTCCGTAAAATTTGAAAGAGCGTGTTGTCCGCGTGATTTCCCATACTGGATGGTGAATTTCCATCAAGATGGCGTCTGCAATTCACCCCCACCTTGTCAAAGGTTTCACCCTCGCCCTCATACTTGAGACCCATATCTCGCAAAACATTTGCAATGGCGACACAGTCATTTGGCTCATGAAACCAAATGCAGTAGACAATATTTCCCTCTATTAAAAGAAGAAATTAAAATTACTTGTTATTAATTACAGTTGATAAATTCAAAATATAAAATTAGTTATTCAATTATTAGTTAATTATGCAGGCTGGAAGATTCAGGAAACTTACCATCTCTTGGATCCGAGTAGAGATCTACTCTAGCCCTGATAAGAATGTAGGGTTGATCCATCACAAATTGTGCGTAAGCTCCAAATTTCTGAACAAAGTTGTTCGCATTCTTACGGTTCATTACGATAAGACCATAGTGAGGGTAGCCAGATCTACAAAATAGATGATGTTTGTCAATATGATGTCTTTTGAAAAATCTGTAGCAAAAGCAAGCGCAGCCACTAATTAATCAGCCATTATCATCAGACTTTCAGTTTTCTCGCCTGTCATATAGAAACAGGCACCCATCAGTGTCAGTTTTCTCCTGTGGATTTGATTTTAGATTGGATTGTCACCACAAAACATCAGAATTCGATATTCGCCATTGAATCAATGACCAATGTTCAATAAGCATGAATATTTTTTAGTGATGAAGGATAAAGTAAAATTCGTTGTTAATAATTATTATGATGTTTGATTTTAGCATTTATGCTATGAAATCGGATAACTCTTAAAATAAAAATTCTTAAAATCAATATATTAACTTACCCATGACTGCGTTGATGTGCTGTAATGATAAACTGCGACGTGACTTGCGGCCCCATGAAACTCATGAATCTGCGGGTCGATAGTTTTCAGTGCCGTAAAACTAAACTGATTTCGCTCTCTGTTTTTACTCATTTTTAATCAGGGAAGAAGTACTTCTTCGCTCTGAATACTTACAATATTTTTTCTGAATTTCCAAAAAAAAATCTGGTATTTGTCGGCTTCTTTTGATTATCAAAAGTTTCTGAGTTTAAAACTTGTGAACGGTAGGGTTTGCTCGGTACGAAATATTTAATATCGTAGAGAGTGGATGAGGATAATTTTTATGGTCAGAACTGTGGTCTTGCGTTCAGAGTACTAAACAACCTTCTCAATACTGTACTCAATGTCAAATATCCGGATGGTGTACATCTAATATTGAGGATGGAAAGTTGTGAAATGTGTCTCTGTATGTCCGAATGTGAATACGACAACTTATGAATGGAAGTGGATTTCTCAGTTCTTATTTTAAAATACAATTTATTGTTGAAAACTTGAACAAATTTAAAGTTGCGCACTAATTGTAACCATTAGCGTCATAAAAGTAAAAGTGATTATATAATACTTGAAAAATAATTTTTGATAATCCTCCTCTCTGAAAATTTGGGAATTAGGAAAACCTCAAATATGATTGCATATTATGGTCAATGTGAATCCCGGTAAACGGATGTGCTTGTTTTTGTTGGATTCTTCGTTCCGTCACTTACTCGAACAGTTTATATGATGTGTTCTTTTTGCGACGCAATAATGCTTGCGATGAAATACATAACAAAGCACCAAAACAAAATGCGCTTTCCCGTCGAATTGTTTTTGCACCCATTTCTGCTTTAGGCAACTTTGCATCATCTCAGCTGTGACAGACGCAGTGGAGTTTTGTTGTGACGTATGATTTTGAGAACAAAGATCGTGTTTAGTTTCTACGTATGAAATGGTTGAAGATGCCTCATAAGTAATGACCCAAGATGCGACACATTGAACCCCTTAAATTATAAACTGAATCAGATAGAAAATTATTTATAGAATAAGTAACTATTGTTTTTTAACTATTAGCCCAAACACCGATTCCGAGACAGTCATGATGATAAACTAATGATCAACAGAGCAATAATAAATATTAACTATTTTCTCGCTCTATTTATACTGCCTTCTCTACAGGTGTGAAGAAGGAAACTCCAACAATCATTCAAAAAATAACTTCTCATCAAAATCTTATACTATTCATTAGCCACACATAATGAACTCATATTAATTTCTACATGAAGGGAAGGAAAACATATTCAAACCATAACCTGAAAGGATAGCTTTCATTACCGAAAGTTTCACTAATACACTAATATATAAAATATTTATGCAATCTTGACAAGCAATGCTACTTCTACTAAGAACATTGAACAAAATAGAAAGAAAATTGACTAGTTTAAATATAGTATTCACTACTTAATTCAAGGTAAAATTATTCGCTTTTACTTCATCCTGGTCACCATAAATCACGACAACATACACCTACGATGTAAATAACAAGATAACTAATCTAATGAGAGAATAAAAGACGACTAACGTCTACTGAACTACTGAAACTCAATCCAAATTTCTTGTATTAAAGTGATGAATTTTCTTTACCAAACCGAGGCTACACATCATGTTTACATGCTCATATTTATGTAGTTAACGATAATCTAGAGTTGGGTCATCAAAAATTATATGTTTTAAAACAACATCTGTAAAAATATTAAGGATTATAAAACATATTTATGATGAGCTAAGGATATGAATATATGCTATAAATGCATAAGGTATCATGTATCGTATCCAAGAAGGTTTATTCATTTTCAAATCTCAGGATATTCCTAACGCTATGTTTTGAAAACAAATTTCACTATGATTAAGCTGGAGTGGAGAAATGCAAAAATTTGGTCTGAGTTCAGAGATGAACATGCTTACGAATTACAATGAATGGTGACAAATTCTTAAATACATGCTGTTGACTTGTTTGTAACATGACGCAATTTACGGGGTTGTTCTACATTTAACTAAAAATCTAAAATAGAGTTCAAACGTTGCATCTGTTTTTAGTTTTCTTATCACCAAATTGCATAAAACAAAAGCATCCGAGTCTGATTCAGGTTTCAAAACAAAAACAAATGAAATTCCCCATGAAGGAAAACTCAACAGAACTCAGAATTCACCCAAGTGAAACTTAAGACTGTATAGCATTCTTGAAATATCAGTTTGAAAAATCCCCTTTAAAAATATTCCATTCCATAGAGACATAGAAAAAAATTTCAAAGGCCGAAGCTTAAAAATATGATTCACTTTCAAAATTTACTTGGATTGTTCATGAACCACCGACTGTCGCATTTTCCGACAATCTTTAAAAAATTCTCCTTATATGAAGAATGCTTCTATTTCACTATCAGCAACGCCAAATAGTCACCCTCATTGGTGACACTACACCAAGTTCAACACAATGACGTAATCGACCATGGTGATGAAATAGATGTCTATACTAGGTGGCTGGCTCTCACAACTAATTCTTACAACTCACCGAAAAGAAGATAAGAAATAGCACGTTACCACACTGCCAAGTCATACAATGTTTTCCAAACACAATACAAGGATGTGTATAAGAAAAACCAAAATTATAATGGTGTTAATTGTGACATTTTATAATTCTTTAAAAAATTTATAGCAAATGGTATTCCACAAGCATGTATAAGCCCTTACATCCAAAAACAACCTTTTAAATAATTTTGCAATCATAAATATTTCATTAAATAAAATAACATTGTGTTGACAATAATTGATTTTCAATTCTGCCAAAAAATGGGTTGTATTGGTGTAGTGTCACCGTTGCTGATAGTGAAATAGGAGTATACACCCTATTTAGGGAAATTTTAAGAAAATGTTGGAAAATGCGACTGTAAGTCTATAAACATTCCAAGTCAACTTTGACAGTGAATCATATTTTGAAGCTTTTGCTTTTGAAAATTTTCCGTGTCAAATGATTGGAATTTCAAACATGGTATGCTTTCTTAATAACTGGGGATTTGAGTCGCTTAGCATTGGATTTTTTATTATTCTCCATAAAATGGATTAAATAATTGATGACATGTAAGTAGTTGATTGATGTTCATGGCTCCGCTAGTTATCACACTGTGATCGAATATGTAGAAAGTCGGGGTGCTATACATAACCAGCAAAAGCACTTTGTTACCGTCACGGTTCCTTGTTCAGAGTAGCTCGGATGCACTGACACATCAAGCCCTTTTAAAATGTGTATTTGACGTTTTTAATTGATTTAAGAAGTCTAATCGGTCATATATCTTATTGGTAGTGTTCTGCCCATTTTTGAATAATATTTTCAGTTTTGATTATTAAGTAGTGAATTTGTATAATTCATTCGATACAAAATGTAGATTAAGTTAAATATTGAATTTCTTATGAATTTATGGAAAATGTCATATTATGTAGAATCACTTCCGGTAGCAAATTAGTATTTTCAAGATTAGATAATTTCATGAAATATTA
>JAQIXX010003681.1:0-18684 GCA_034700605.1 Willowsia nigromaculata | reverse complement strand
AATCGAAAGGTATTTTAATGTAGATCAAGATACAAATCATTAAAATCCTCAGATTGCATGTACAAAGGCACTTATGGTGTTATTGCCTTCGCACATCTAGGTAACCGAAAATGCGTTTGTACATGCAATCTGAGGGTTTAAATGATTTATATCTTGCTCTACATTAAAATACCTTTCGATTGATGTATGAATTGTAACCATCCGGGATTTTTCAGTGAAACACCGGTGAGCACCAGTTTTAGCCCCATTTACCCCCATGTTAAAATGACAAACTTTGAAGGGCCAAAAGTGGTCTTGTACAGCATTTTCGAGATTTGTGCCCTTTGAAAAAGTTGTTCTACTCACTAAGAGCTTTCGAATGGTATATGAATTGTAACCATCCATCATGGGCCCACTTGCACTTAGAGAGGTATAAGGTCCTTTCAATCCGTCACCCCAAAATTTCACTTTTCACCCCTCCCCCAGAGGTAAAATTGACCGCAGGGTCAAATATTTTATTTCCCTCGGATTTCCCATACTTGAAAGCTCAGGTGTGAGAAATTTGAGGCCGTTACTCCAAAATCTGATTTTTATATAGAATTCGTGTCATACCGGTAATTTATGCAATACTACCAAGCGCTGATTTGAATAATTTACTAAATTAACTGTAGATACAAAACGCTCGAGAGGTGCAACGTATAAAAAAATATTTAAAGGTTTTCGACCATGCTCTATTCAATGGAAAAGGAATTTTTTAAATCGGTCATTGGCTTATCCGGGTCATCCCATTGTTAGAGTGAACAGTAATCCCATCCATTTGAAAGTACTTAACGTTGTATTAAAAACATGTGGATCTTATTTATTAACAATGAGAAGAGGACTAACCATATCCGGAGAGTTTTGACATAAAAAAATATTTCGAGACATGGGAAATCATTAGTATATTCATTTCATCAATCCAATTCATTTACGCTTTCACCTGTCGATTGAAGAATAAAATTTATAGCAAAACGATTGAATGATGATGCATTCGTAGTAATCATATTATTAGAAAAGGTATGAGCAGTAAGATAAATGAAAACAGAGCCAATAGCTAATTGACATAATGCTAGCATATAATGCTTGTTCTATATAACTTAAGTACTGAATTATTAGCGTACGCTATGTTATTTGTTTAGGTTTAAACTTTGCAAAATATTGGTTAATGCTTAAATATTTTAATTTTCAGGATATATTAACACTAATCACCTTATGTTCCAGATGACAAATTAAATGTCTTCTACTTCTACTTTAATGTTCTTATGTAAATGTTAAGGTGTTTAAACTAAAGTTGTGAGAAAACCTTTTTTACTGCAATGTTGAAGCATTACGATGGAAGAGTTATTAATAATTTACATGTTAGCCTTATCGCAGTCATTACATAATTCATCTGAGTCATTCTTGCAATGTCTAGTACCTTACTGTAGCATAACAATATAGATCTACAGCTCTTCACAAACTTTTGCATGATTTTCCTTTGATGAGCCGAGCAATCCCATGTGTGCGTTCTCCAGCTTTGAAACATTTTATTCTCCATTATCCACAAATATTAACCAATTTGTAGCACAACCGTCCAAAATATGAAAACTCCAATGCCTGCAAATAATATACCTCCCAATAGAAATAATGGCAACAAATGCCATGCTCGTAAAAGAACAAAGCCACAAAATACGGGAATTTTGGTAAACAGGTAGTTAAATTCAAACAAAATTACAACTGTAAAACACATCACGTTTTCGTGAAGGATCTGAAAAGACCTGTAGGATATTTGAGGATTTTTTGCTTGTCGAAAAATCTTAGACGTACGATAAGAAATCATTTTCCCTATCTGAAACTCCCTTGTTAAAATAAATATAAGAAAGAATAAAAACATTAGAATGACACATAACGCTGCGGCCATCGTAAGTTCAAAAACCATTAATACGTAACCATGAAATAAAGTAATAGGTAACCCAACAAGCCAGGAATTGTAAAATTTTAAAGGCAAAAATTGCCCGAAAAATACTGCACCGCGGGGATCATAGAGACAAAAGAAAAATCCAATCAATCCTATTGTAAGACAAAAACATGTTTCCAAAACTAAAACTCCATCGAGAATCCAATTAAAAATATTTTTGTCTAGGTAAAAGCGTGGCATATATTTTACTAAAACGAAATATGATTAAAGTAATCATTTTGCCTTGAATTTAAAAAATCGTGCATGAATATCGATAATAAATCTTTTCTTACTATGTATATTTGTTGATAGCTTCAATGCCCCATTTGTAAATACAAGGATACCATGTTGAAAGAAAAGTGTTATTCCAATACTCGAACAAAATATTAAGCCCATACAGCAGTATAAAATGTTCAAAATTTTCTTGATTACTATGCTGCGACCCCCACATATCCAAACAAGTAAAAGTGTCACATTTCTTTGGAATTTTCTAATGACCTGGGGATCCTGAGAAATGTGTGCACGCAGACTGGTAGGATCAAACACAAACTTGAAAGAACCATTTTTGGTTCCTAAATTTGACAAAACAGAAAGAATTTTGAAATGCCGGCTACTGAGCATTTTGATGCTTATTAATTGTTCGATATTCTCGTGAAAAACCAATGTTTCCTAGGAAATCTGTAAGCACACAAAACCAAAAGTTAATATATTTTATAAATCTGCTATTCCTTAACTCAATTATCAAACGACAAATGGTAGTTGTAAAAACTTAAGAATCTGCTTAAACAAAAAGTATAACAAAAACTGATTTTAATCCCCTTGTTTTCAGATTAGATATTGTGTTTAAAGTTTTCACTAAAAAACATGCTGATTGATAACTGATGCCTTGTATCTTACAGATAAAAGCAAAATGTAAATTAAATAAACAATATTTTTGTCCGCTATAAATAGTTTTGATGGATGTCTGACATTTAAACGAGTCGGTGTAAGTGAAAATGCTGAATTTATACGAATTTTTCTGCAGAGGTTTGATTAATAAGTTGAAAGTTTATTTTCATTGTTCGTACTCTTTGAGTACTACTTTCCAGCTTTGAGTTGGAACTAATTTGTGTTTTTAAGTCGTACTAAATTTGTAGTGGTTTTTTCTTGAGAAAATTGTAGGTTGTCAGCTACTAAAAACTCAGAAATATTAAGTTTATAATTTAGTTTGTTTGTTTGTCCATTTGCTTCTCCCAATATTTGATTCTATTAAATTGATTTGACAAACAGGCTTGATATCTTCACGTTACTCTCACATGTGGCCGGGTGGAGCTAAATGTATTTCGCTTACTTGTTTATTGGTTATAAGTAGTTTCGGTAAACGGTAAGTTTTCAAAGATTGCCAAGATTAAGGTTTGACTAAATATGTAATTAGGGATCAGGTTAGCATGCTTTTAAGAGTTTTTTAAATTTCTGGTTGGACGGACCTCGGTTATTAGACGAAGAAGCACGTTCACATTTGATAAAATTGTAGTTATGCTTGACATAATCTGTCTTTTTATCTAATATGCAAAATACTTTCGTGCATATTACGCTGGATACAGAAGTATTCAAAGATTAATGGCTTGATATCAAACGTTTAAATAATAGGCTTCATTTTTACGAAAAAATCAATATTAGTCATTAATCGTAATAAATTACTTGTACTGCTCCAGAATACTGGTACATTTATTACTTCATATTTTTTTTTATAATTTGGAAACAGTTGTTTGAAATGCTGAAACTGATATGAGAGGTAAAACGAATAAGAATATAGAATAAACTATGAAAAGGAAGGGATTCAAGCAGTCTTTTGAGATGTGGTGAAGAAACGGAATTTAAAATAAACACTGTATTGAGCTCAATAGCTAAATATGATTTTACTTTTCATTCACTTAAAATTTGAGAAAGGATGAAATAGTTCAACACAGAAATCGCGATGCATTGTCCGTTCAAAAACTGAGCATTTTGTAAATCAAGCTTGTTATTTTATTATAGCTATTCATGTTCCATCACTGATCAAATGAACTGATCATAAACATAGGAAACACATTGTTATAGAGATTGTCCTGAGTTTAATAACTAGTCTAAAATAAACTTTTTTAAGCATTTAAAATCAAGTTTTAAGTTAATTTCTTTCATTGATTTATTGAATGAGTTTTTGTCCATTCCAATATTAGAAGAGGCCAAGGTCTAACCTTCACATAAACTTGAGAGCAAACTAATATTACTTTTTGGTAATATTACTTTAGCAAAAAATTTCTTGACTTTTGCAAAAAACTAATATAAATTTATTAATTTTAAAAGTTGAAATGTATAGCCGCCTATATTAAGCTACTTTCATGGGCTTGCTTAATATTTTTAATTCTGCTATTGATTCGTTTGACATATACTAATCTAGGCTTAAAAACCCAGGGGCAACAAGAAATTATCCTTCATATGAATTTAACTCGTTGAATGTAAAAGCGAGATAATATGAAATAACATTTACCCATTTATTGCCCGACATTTAAAAGATTGCCTGCCCGCTTTATACCCCAGTCATAAGCACAGCACTATTAAAACGCAAACTGTTTTTGAATAAAATATTAAACTGTACATGACTTAATAAATATCCTAAATATTTTGAACAATTTTAAGGACTAATCCAATTTTCTATGAATATTTAAGTATCAGAGGTCACGTTGTCTTTTATTGGAATCAAACGTGAAAAATTGAATCTAAATTGTATTTTTTAACCAAAGCCATTTCTAATGTGGCTTGGGCACTCGCTGGTTTAAATTTCTTTAGGTAAATAGTGTTAATAAAACCTTCTTCTGCAGAAATAAAATTTACGATGGCAACACCACTGATTTGGAAAGCATGGCGATTACAAAAAGAAAGTTACAAAAAATTTTGGTACCCTTACATCTTGACAGTAAACGACGAAGACGAAAAAGTAGAAATAACCTCAAGTCGGCGAAATATTATTTTCTTCTGTCTCTCAGTTCTTGTTCAATTCTTTACATTTAAAGTTTCTGCTTATGTTTTGATTAGATTCATATTTGATCCTAGTTCGTTCTCATACCAAGATTTTCTTTGCAGTTTATCCATGACTCTTATGACCTTTGCATGTGTCTCCGTGCACATAATAGTATATTTTAACGTCGAGGGTCTAGTAATGTGTTTGAATAATATTATTAGACTCAACCATGAATTCGATGTAGTAAACGCAATGAAAATAAAAAGTGATAAAAACCTTCCTCATAATGTGTTGCTCAAACGAGGTAAATATCAAATATATTTACAAAATTTTCCACCAGAAATGTATAAGTTAAACAAATTTATTAACAATTTCAGAAATCCGGAAGTTTCTGGCAGGAGACAAATCAACAGATTTACTTGGTCTACTTTTGAATGAAATGATGACGTCATTTGTAATTTCAGGATTATTTCTTGGACCAACCCTTGTGCTGGTAAAGCTCGACCCATTCAGTATACTATTTCAAAACTGGAAAGTTACCCGACCTTTCCACATCATATTGACTATTTTCAAACTTATAATAATGCAATGGGGTTGTATAGAGGGAACACGAATGCACTCCATAATTCTGGGAATTACTATGTGTAAAGTGAGTATGTTTTTGAAATGTCTAAAAAGTTTAAACAATTTTCAGACCTCGCAGACAACTCTGAGGAAATATCAAATGCTTTTCTTAACACGTCAATTTGGAGATAATTGCTATCGATATATGGTGGGCGTCATGATAGGAATAGGGCTGCTATTTTTAATTGTTGGAAATATAATTATTATTACTTCTTTTAATCATATGCCTTTACAGCTTTATATTATGTTTGTAATTTTGACACTGGTAGTATATATAATGGTACACGTAAGTGTTCCATTGGCTAGCGAATGTAATGAATTTAGCAAAATGCTATTGAAAAACCAGTGGGCGGGTAAAACCAGAAATGATGTGTACTCACTGGAAAGTAGTCAAGTTGTTTCGCCATTTGGATTTAAAATGTGGAGAAAAGTTCTCAGAGCGCAGCATCCTATTTCATTTCGCTATTGTGTTGCTGCATTTGAGAAGGAAACGAAATCAAACTATTATAAGAATATTGTAGACCACACAATTAGTATTTTATTACTCAATTAATTTTTTTTTATTTTGTAAGAAATAAAAATTTTGTTGTGAAATTTCAAAATAAATAATTGGAGTCTAAAATAATTCTACGATTAATTTTTGCCAGCAATCAAAGCTTTACAGGTAAGTACAACACCCGTTTTCACATAATTGAATTGAGTCATTCGTCCAAGAACAAACATTTTCCCGTGACATATCAATATCATTCTACAACTCTTTTGAAATTTCCTCATTGCTTTTTTCTCCCTACCCGTTTGACTATACCAGTCATGTTTTTTCCAAGTGTCAAATATTTTCGTTTCCCTAACCCACAAATACTTTCCGATTTGCAGTACAAACATCCACAAACTGACACAAAAAATATATGCAAAGATAATCCCAATTTTAAGAATAATATTTACACTGTCCCAATGGTACATCATCATAAAATTTACAAACACCGGACATATAGTAAATATAAGATGAAAGGCTGTTATAAACGGTCCAACAAAACACATACCATATTCGTTGAGAATTTGAAAACTCCTAAAGGCATGCCGCAAATGATACGGCTGTCGAAATTCTGCACTAGTTCTGTATTTTTGCTTTGCATCAATTCTAAACTCTTTAGTTAGTACAACGGCCAGTACATACAAATACATTAAAACAATTGTTGCCGCTACCATCGTTGCCATCCAGATGGTTGCACTGAGGTACCAGTGATACAAGACTATAATGAAGCCTATAGGAAAGAATCTGTAATATTCGCTAGGCACTAATTGTCCAAAGTATACTGCGCCACGCGGATCGTACAGAATAAATATGTAGCACATCATTAACATAAATGTGCAGCCGTAGATCACAAGAATAACTGCAATGTCAAGAAGCCAATTTATTTCATCCCGATCCGGATCAAAACGGGGCATATATTTTTCTAAAGGTTTCAGAAAATTGAAATTTCCCAATGTTTTTCAAATATTATAAAAATAAAGTTAATGCTCATTAAATTGCAGCACTTACGCTTTATGAAGATACAAAGCTGTATTATTCCATTCACAAATGGAGTCACATCCTCCGAGTAGAATTGTATGATTGTAAATACCACAATGTACAAGAACAGTGCCAATGCGTAAAATACCATCAAAATTATATTATTGGAGGACGGATAGAGAAAACCTTTTAGTACTATAAAAAGCCAACCAATCATCCAGGAAATGGTCATCCAATAGTTGTACTTTAATGCAGGATTCTTCTTGATGGAAATCTTTAATGATCTTGCATTGAACCCAAACGCGTGTGAACCCACTTTGTTTCCAGAATTAGCAATTAAATCAAGCATTTTATAGAGGCGTTGGCTTAACATTTTGCTCTCTTTTGAAAATGCCAATATCTCTTGTGGAACAAAGTTTATCCAAAGTCACCTCCAACTCAACTAACGTGGGTTAGGTTAACTGCGCGACAAAGTCTTTGTGTGGGCACTTCTACTGGCTTATATCGTATGAATATTGATTATGTGAAAAGATATTTTTAATGTCTTATACAAGAACTACGAAAAATAGAATTTATATAAAATGCCTTTATAACAGACCATTTTGAAAAATAGTGATGTAAAACACCCCATATTATAGTGTACCAAATAAAGAAAGAGATAAAATGATGCACATATCTACTAAGCACAATTTTATGTAAATTAAATTTATCTCTGAAAAAGTAAAGGAAGTATGATAATTTTTCTTATCAATTTCATATGATACTTCATCAAAACGAATTCTTTGACAAGCAGTTGCAAAATGTCAAGGTTTAAAAAAACATGTTTGGAAATGCGTTTTAAGGAAAACAATTTATGCACAAACCTTTATGCAGTGGAAAATATTTTGCAACTGATTGCAAATTAGGAAGAACAACAATTTTCTTCATTAAACTAATGAAAAAACAACCTTGATTACTAGAGCTATTAGATAATTTTGTAGCAAATTGTATATTATATGCAAGCAAATATTCGTAATTTACCTTTATTTACCTTCAGTAGTTTATCTCTATAGATATTGATCATTTTCGGTATGGTCAGACCGGAATAGCAAAAACTTGTGTGTAAATGTAATTATATGTAATTTTTTAAACTTACATAAATGTGTATGTTAAATTGGAAAAAAAATTTTGATATTATATTCCCCAAAAGTTTTGGTGGTCTGTATATCTTGTGCAATACTGGTATGCATTAAAACATGGAGGAACCCAGTTATCATTTTGCATGTTACATACGTAAAATGGTTTACACAAGCATATGAGATATATTTTTAGATTTGCACTTCACTTATGTGTCCAGTCCAGTACACGTATGCGTTTGCATGCTATGTTCGATAAGTTTAATTTTTAATAACCTATATTTTAATTATATTACTAACTATTAAAATTTTGACTTTTATACGCTCCATCCAAATGATATCACAATAACTTGCAACCATTTAGAAATATATAATTTCATAGAATTAATGAATTACATTACATACGTTATCAAGGTAGTCTGGCTGGGTTTGATTCCTTAAAATTTGTAAGACAAAAAAATTGTCACACTGCAAAAAAGTTATTTCATGGATATGTTAATGCTTCAAATCTATTTAAAATTCGAATGATGTTGATATCAGTTATTGTGCATTGTGCATGTGCTTGAACGGGAGGCAATTTTTTTATCAATTTAGACCGCTTCATTTAGTACTTATTTAATACAGAAACGTCATGATTTTCAATGCATGTGCTTCATTACCATTTTTAACAGCAAAATTTTTCCGATAAACTTCCCAAAGTTTATAAAAATTGTGAGTGTTATATAGAGTGGTTCCATTAATAATTGACGCTCCTGTAGTTAAACTTATGCGGACTATCATTTCACATATGGAAAATTATTTTGTGGTGCACGAAGTGAAAAGATTTTTCTTTCGTGCAAGATACATGATAAATGAAAGAGTAAGTATAAAAATAGGATGATGATTTAGATATAAGGAAATCCAGCAGACCGGTGATAATATGCGAGAAAGTTATTTGAAATGAAAATAATTGAGCATTTTTTAAAACATGCTTGGAATTCCCAGAGGAATATTTGTAGAGCTAATAACAGCTGAATGATCATAGGCTATTGGGCTAACTTAAGTGTTATCAAACGATATTCCTAATATCTAATTTAGAGTGGCAACTCATATATGTCCACGTAAATGTCTAAGTTTTTTGGGAATACTTAATCTTCTGTCTTCTCTTTAATGTATCAGCGACATGGATGTTATCTTTTCATAGTTTTTAATCACAATCGTGGAAATAAGATTGTTTTAAAATTACATAAATAAATGGCAGAAGCTTTTATAATTTCTGTCCATTTTTTTATTATAAGAGCAACGGAAATTACAAATAAAAGCTAAAGCATGTTTTATCGCCTGGAACAATCATGTGTGTTATATTTAAGATATTATATTTTTTATATTTAGCATGGTCCCAAAAAGAAAATATAAAGTAGCCATGGTATAGCAAACATATCGCCACATAAATAAAATGTCACTCAGAAGTCAGCCAACGCTTTTATATAAGCTTCAGTTTCACGAAATATATTTGTTTCCTCAAAAACCCAGCAACGAACCACTACTAGCATTAAAAATTAATATATATACGTGGTTCGTCCCACGTCAAAGAATATTTAATAGCTCTGATATTCGCAAATGCCATTTATGATGCCTGATGCCATTTAGTGCCATTATACCAGTGCCCACGCTCAGAATAAATGACGATCACACGAAAGATTAATTGATTTTAAGCTGACTTCAATATTCACGAGAATAATTGCCTGGACTAGTTAAAGCAATATATCAATAAATTCCTCGCTGGGCAGACATCGCTTTTATGTAGTGGCAAATAGCTCGCACAGTTCCATACATTGTAGAGAATTAGAAGCAGAAAAAATGTTAAGTTCACGGCTATTAAGAATTTTCGCTATTGTAAGCAGCCATGGAAACTCCATGGGTGCTTTTTTATACGAGTTCGATTCAAAAACCATTTCATTTTCAAAGACGACTAAAACCGATTTAATCCAAAAATCTAAAACTATTGCAAATTTAGGATTATGCTGGTTACTGTTTGCTTGTGGAATTTTAGCAAAGAAAATATTTTTTCAATCTAATATTCAAACCTCTATATTAGCAGTTTTGGACTCCATGTTGGCGATTATTTACTGCAAAATGTTTATACTAACTTACTTCAATGTGAACAATATCGTTGTTTACTTCAACAGATCGATTAGATTTTGTCATTATATTCAAGGTGAGTATATACAATCGCTTACTTCTATTCACATTTAAATTTTTTTGTATTTTAAATGTGGTAATTATTTCAGATACGTACATGCCACATTTTCAACCTGACAAGGAGCTCATCTGTAAACTATTTGACGCCATTGTTTTGTACCATATGTTCCTCTGCTCAACTTGCGCCATACTCGAATCTATGCTTTGTATATTTAATCCTCGAGCATCACTATTTCTAGGACAACTTGTGCCACTGAATTACTACAAATATTTTCCTGTGGGAGTTCTATTCGTGTGTTTCCATATTTACATGCTGATTGTATTTGGATTGGCTATTGCGTTTACATTGCTGTATCTACTTGTTCATTTGTTTATTGTGTCATTGTTGGTCACAAAGGAATTAAACTTAAGAACAAATCCAGAGATGTATAGAACAAGTGGGGAATTAAGAACACCAAAAAATTTGAGGCATTGCTTTAGAACGTTGCAAATTTTAAATGCAAATTTGGTGTGCTTTCTCGGGCACTATCTTGCGTCTTCGAATCATCTCTTTACTTTTCTCCCAGCTTTTTGCAACTTTGTTCTGATCAGATACTGGGATGTGCTGGAGATCATACCTAAGTTGATTGCTACATTTTTGTCGGTATCGTTTTTCATATTCTGGCCAATGGTGTTACAGGTTGGAAAGATTTGGTGGATTAAACAGAATAAAAGCTTCCAATCTTGGAGGAGAAACGACTGGAATGGAAACTTAAGAGAGCAGAAAATTATGAAAAAATTTCTAAGGAGCTGTAGACCTGTGCTTTTAGGTCACCAAAGTTTTTTTGTAATGGGAAGGATGACTCAGTTCAACTACATCAGGAATGTGATCGCAATAACTCTAAAGGCGCTTATTTTAATGTAATTTTTGCCGTCGACAAATGGCGACAATGGTCATTATTTTAAAATTTGCTTCCTATTCCCTACTATATTTTCTGGTGAAGCAATCGAATGAGTACATTGTTGAATTGATGTTCCAACTTTACATACATATTACGAAACATTGCTACAGCTACAGGCATCGAATTACATAAACTATCAATTATTTTGTTTTTCTCGATTTATACGATTGCATTGGATAAAGTACGCAACTAAACAGTACAACAGTCTACTTAAACTCCTTCGATCGATTCTATAACTGTTAAAATGATTCGTAAATATGTTATGCAAGCTCTATTAATGTGTCCGTTCTAATATATCCTATAAATTTCATTTTAGCAACAAAACTTTTGTAACTGTACATTCAAGAGTTAATTACTTACAAGAACGGTGGCAACTTGCAAATACTTTTTACTAACTACAACAAATCTAGCTTTGTATTTCTCATTTCGATTGCATTAAATTATTACGTGAACTCTGCATGGAAATATAACATGTTGTGAAGCTAAACGCGGCATAACATCACAAGAAAATAAATCAGGTAAACTGATTAAGAAAGTTGCAGATTGAAGAATTCATCAGAAATCGTCGAATTTTTGCAAGCTTAGGTCATTAAAAATGCATTTCAAAAATCAGCATGACAAAAGTTACATTCGTTTAGCTAGGAAATTCAAATATATGAAAAACCCATTATAACAGCTAAACTGTTAAAAGGTTTCAAAAATCATTCGAAACGATCACAGACGGGCAGACATTTTCGTCATTGTTTTTAAAAACCATCATTCTAGCACTTGATAAAGTTAGAAACAAATTGATTGCTGTAGTTTATTTCAGAAACTATTTTAATGAGTGAGATTTAGATTTACATGTTCAAAGTGTTAATATTTAGGATCGATCAAGATTGAAGAGTTCCAAATGACAATTTGAAACTTCCATCAGTGTAATTATTCATACTTTCTTGGTATAGCAGGTCCTTGTTGGTGTTGGTGAGTAAACACTTACTTGACAGGCAACTTATCGTCAACAACTTACACCAGTAAAGTAAACCAAACATGGATAAAATTTGTGTTATCAGCGATTCTCTTTTCTATCAATTTTTATACATTATTCAATTCATACATGCTTTACACCTACCAGCGCATTCGCATGGTTCTACAAGCATTTATGAAGAAAAAAATCAAGAATATTTGAATCCTTTTCTGGATTGTTTAATAATTTGGCGTCATCAGCGATTTCAAATGAAAAACGTATCCAAAGTTGACATTCTACCGCAAGAAGAACATAACAGAAGTAGTTTTCAGTTTCCAACTTTTTACTCTTTACAACCCGAACTGTTTTTGAAAGAACCATATATTTTTGAAAATTATGGTGTCACACACAGTGGACAAGAAATGAGTGAAAATACAAAGCAATTTACAAAGTATATCCGGTGCTATGTGGTTTTTCATGAAGTTCATCATAATTCGGTTATTCTACCTGGTACACAGACTGGAGAAATTGATCCTGATTTCGTCACATACTTCTCAGACTTAAATATCGCTACTCAGGAAAATCAAAAATTGGTTATTTTTAGCTACGTGAACGAACTTATGAGAGCCATGAATTATTCCGGGACGCCATTATTTTTGGATCACAAGCGTCATCTACGTCTTCTTTGCTCAAAATGTGGAAACTCCTTGTCAAACCAATTTAAAGAATTGTGGGAGTTACAAGATTATTGGAAGTCTCTGCTTGGTAATCTCAATCAAATGATGGTGAAAACCGCATTGGTAAACTGGAATGCTTCCGACTGTAATGCACGGAACCCAAACCATTTAAGATCTGATCAACATATGATTTGTTCATTACGAGACACTCTAAACATTTCTTTCTCATTTGTTCGCCCAACATTGCACCTTCTTGACTTAGCACCTAGAGTTTATCTAGAAAGGGCAGTAATTAGGGGTTTAGAAATGGGCAAAACACCAATTTTTAAATATGAATATTCCGTTCCCACCTTTACAGGGGTTCCTTTTTCGTACATAGTTGTCACCAGTAAAATATATCGTAACAATCTTAAAGCAATCACACAACCGTTCCAATCTGAAGTTTGGATTGCCCTGATCATTAGCATCTGCATTCTATCATTTTTAATGATATCGCCCAGTTCTAAGGAAGCTGTAATTGTCAAAGCAAAATTGTATTTGGAATTTATATTTTTAATTATTGCTTTACTAATCGAACAATGCAACGATAAAGTACGACGTAAATTTAAAACTACTCAAGCTGCTGGGCTCTGGATCCTATGGAATATATTCTCTGTGGTTTTGAAGAACAGTTATGATGGACAACTGTATTCCTTTCTGGCTTCAGAAGCAAACCAAGAAGCTCCAGATTCATTGAAGGAGCTTGCCACGGCGGATATGCCTGTAATCACTGCTTCAAGTACCGCCGGAGTTGGGAAGGACCATAGGCTTTTTTACAGTTCTGCACTTAAGAAATTCTTGAAACCAGACAGTGACAAGGATATGAACAGAAGGTTGCCAGGTTTTTACGAACCACTAGCAAATAAAATTGAGTACATATTTGAAGACCACTATCTTAAGCCAGCAACACTAACTGAACTTGTGACACGAGTTCTAACCTATTCAAAGAAGCCGAAAAACACAAAATATGCTATAATGGATGCTTCAGTTTATCTTAAGCTTATCGATAATATGCTGTGCTTGACAAAACAAGTGAAAATTATCAAAAGACAAGTGGCTTTGCAATCAGGGACATATTTGGGTTGGGTTGTGAGGAAATATTTTGCATACAAAAAGGTACAAACGGTCCTATGGCAAATGTTCGAGTCTGGGATTCAAAAGAAATGGGAAAAAGGTGTATTTCTTGATAAACAGATAGAAATTATTAAAGGGCTGAATAAAAGCGCCATCAAATACACAAACAATCAGAGGGATTCTCACAACATGATTGTTCAGCTGCTACAACCTTATAAAGGAGCTACCCAAAGCAGGGACAAGTCACCTACGCCTATGTCTAAAGATTTAATTACTGACATACTTAAAATGTTGATACTCACATTACAAATGGGTTTACTACTTTGCATCATAGAAAATATTTTTCGTTTTGTTAAAAGGCTAAGAGATAAGAATACTGAGTTCAAAATAGAATATTTCTTACAGTCTAGACACAAGACGGGTTTCTTGATTGTGATCAAGATTTTAAACAAGATTGACAACTGTTTCTTTCAGTCATCGATGTTCAAGCAATGTCAACTCAATGCCATTGAAAAGCTACAGAAAGCGAAGTTCATGATAAAACAATTGTATTTGCGCACAGTTGTCAAATTGATTCTTGCAAAGTGTAGAGATAATATTTGCATATAAAGAAATTTAGCAATCAAATCAATTAAATCTCTGTTACGTTTAAAATAACTTAAATAGTTTTGTCAGGGGTTCCGGAATATTTAAAATAAAACTCTTAATACATATTACGGCTTTGTATTTTACAGTTGAAATTAAATTTAAAACATTACATGTACGCAAACAATTAAAGTTAGGAAGACAAATATTAATATGTAAATCATAATTCGAAAAATTATAGAAGTAAATTATAGCATATCAAGTGGTTTCTTCATACATTAAATATATATGACACTTATAACCACTTGTGGTGTTAAATATTTGTAAAACCATAACCCGTTATCTTCTGTCATTAAAAATCGTCTACATTTTTGACAAAAACTTGATTTCATTCATTCATTTTACCTGCTATAAGAGCTTAAAAAGTGAGCACAATCACAGTTTTTATATATGTGAATTGCGTCATTCGTCCTAACACAAACATTTTCCCATGGCAAATCAAAATCATTCGACAACTCCTTTGAAATTTTCTCATGGCCTTTCTCTCCAAATTACTTTCACCACACCAGTCATCTTATGAAGTTATGAAAAACAAAAATATTTTTCAGCATTTGACATTTAAAAGTAAAGAAATTAAAATTTGTATAATATGAGCTATATAACTTTCCAACTTAAAAATAAGCATACATTTTGAGTTTTTCTTCTGCCGTGATATAATATGTAAAAACAATTAACTGAACCAATTGTATTCACATATGCTTATGAACAGCATTATGGATTCAAATTTTTACGACTCTTTTGATAGTTTTGCCCCACAGAAGTCAAAATCGGGATATCTATGGCAACTATTTAAAATTTTACAGGCTTCCTCAGAGAGATAGATATACGCATTGGATGACTGTTTGTGGTTACCAAAGGAAAAATATTGATATTGATGATAAGAATCCTATTATTACTTCATAAACTGCGAAATTTTTTCTGACATATAAAAAAAATTGGCAATATCAGTAATACATCGATCAACAGACGAAGGTTTCTTGACGATATTGGTAACATAATTATGTTTTACTTTTATTGTTTTTACATTCACAATACAAGTGTGGAATATATTTTATATGAAACTTCGTTCAATCTGCACTTCTGACATTCTAAACTCTAATAAAAACCAAGCATTTTGATAAGTACTATTACTAAAGTACTTTACTATTAATCCTAATTTGGACAAGTATCTGTATAACTGTTTTAAAATTTACATAGATTTGATGAATATACGCCACATATTCAGAAACGCTTAATGATAATCTGATAGAGACGGTCAGTTGTCAGCGTGTTAATTTCAGTTAAAATTTACATATTTACAATTTTATGCAAAGTACGTCTTACGTCAAGGTAGTCACCTTAGTCACCTTCCAACAACATGATGAATCAAATATGTCAAATTTTAAGCTGTTTTTATGAATAAAAAATTATACTGGAATTAATATAATGAACTAAATAAATCATCATGTAGTTATAACTAAAATATATATATTCTACATAAATCCTGTTGATGAAATTTGTCACTATTTTATAGACTTGGAGTCGCCACAAAGGGTTAACGAGGAGAGGACCCGGAGGACTCTGGTCACAATAAATTTTCGCTTGAGTCAGATATTTTGTTAACTGTATGTGGATGTGATTACGATAACTGATGAGAGGTACGCATGAAGTCATTAGTGATTTCAAAGATGGATATTCAAGCAACCTGTAAAATTTGAATGGATAACTTCTCATTCTGGTATTTCATCAGTTGACATAAATGTCTAAAGTAAGATAATCATTGATTCTTTGTGTTCCGTCATCATATCTTTTAAATGTCACTTTTGAGTCGGACCACCAAGCCTTTTTTGAGTTCTTGAGCCAAGTTGTGTTCCCTGAATTTCGACATGATTTGAGATCTTTGTAGCCCAAATATTTGAAAATGCTCTCAAGCACCCATAAACACAAGTTTATTTGAGTTGACTTGGCTGCCAGTAAATAAATTTCTAAGTTGATTTGATTCTTTTATCAAATGACTAGAAGGGATTAACTTACTACATCATTGAGCCGTGCTCTGTGTGTTTCGTTTTCTTCCTCTTGATCCATCATTGAAAGTTTTGGGTGAAATAATTAAAAAATATTTGAAAATGGTTTGAAGCACCTGTGAAAATCCAAGATATTTACAAAAGATTGTAAATATATTGATATTAAATATTTTGGTAACTGGGATATTGTGTGATAAATAGAAGGCACATAAAATTAATTATTTATAATGGCAATTAAAAGTGTGCACACACGCCACACCGTCATCACACCCCCAACTCACCATCAGCGAGACTCTCTCTGAGCTGAGCTCTGATTCCTTGGAGCAATCCCAACATTTGACCTGCACTTTTCCACGAAATCGGTAGAGACAGTTCTCAATTTTCGAGTCGCTCTCAGTGGATTTCAGGTAGGAGTGCAGGTCAAATGTTGGGATTGCTCCAAGGAATCCGAGCTCTCGCCAGAGGAATTAATGCAGGGCAGGATGGGAGCTCCGTGAAGGCGTGGATGGGTATGCGCATGTGAGGGACTCTCAGAAAAAAACCTTCGTCGACGTCGAGGTGGTGGTACGTTTCCCTCTGGGGATTGAGGCTACTGAAACCGCTTTCTTTCTCTGAGCATTCATTTTTTACTTTTCTTCAACTGCAGGTCTGACTGTCCAGTGAGAAAATGTGGAATGTGCTTCAATTCCTCCAAAAAGGAATAGAGACTCCTCCAGTAATATTGAATTTAAAAAGGAAGCAGTTGACAGTTTTTGTCAAGCTTTAACGATAAGTTATGGAAAAAGATAAGGATTTTAGGATAAGGTAAAATGCGGGCTAGTGGAGTTATACGATTTTTGGAGGGTTGTTTCCCGAACCGAATCAGATTCAATTTTCTAGTGAAAACCTGCAATTAAAATGCCTGTTTCGATATTGATTGTTGTAGGAGCAATCAAGGTTAATAGCTCAAATAAATGTTGAAACTGGTTTCCCGCAAACTTGGGCGGCGGCCATGATTTCTCATGGAGGTGGTGCATATTTTCGAACTTGTGGCTAGAGTGGACACGGTACTGGTCTTTACATCTGACTTTCAGTACTTGGGTGTGTGCTGCATTCCCTAACTCTGCGAATTGTGAGTTTGGTTGGTTCTGAAATTAAAGCACCTCCATGCAACCCACTTGTTCGAGATGAGACGGTTCTAAGAATATACAACGACATAATGTTCCAAGTCCAAGTAAGACGCGGGCTGGCAATTTTTATGAGACTACTGAATAACCAAGGAAATTCAAATTTCACTCTGGTGGTAGTTTTGGCTTCGAATATTTAGTCAGAAAAATATTCCGCAATCCAGACGCGTTAGTTGAAAAGGACGTCGCGTTTGTACTTTTAGTTGGCCGTCAGTTTTGGCTTTACACATTTTTGGCAAAAAGTATGGTGGCCCTTAAAAAGTGACTTTTTGGGGACAGTGTTGCCTGAGCAGCTTATCTGGTCGACTCAACAGCCATCCATGCCTTATTCCAAAAGTGCACTGTCCACTGTTTCCCCATTTGACGTTTCTCGCCGTCAAGGAAACGTTGTCTTTTTGTAATTTCGCGCGGAGAAGACAATTTGGAACGAGTGGGTGGAGCAAGAGAATGGGCCGTTCACAAGTCACCTCCATTTCCTCCAAAGTCACGCTAATGTTTTTGTGAAGGACGACATGGAGTAGTCCACCAGAGTGAGCACTTGAATGTGCTTCGAGATTATTTATTGTTTCTGGAGGGATGGAGGGTTCGGTGGTTCCATTTTTTTAAATTATTTTGGGAAGGAAGGCCTGGAGGTGGTGGTGGTGGAGTAGTCGCTGGATCAACTGAATTCTTCCAATGTTTTGGCGACCGCGGTTAACATCGCGCGATCCACAAGCAGCTGACTGACGACATGAATCCTCCCACCACTCCCGTCTTGGCTAGTTGTCTTCCCCTCCGGAGTTCTCAAAATGCATGGAGTAGTCAGCTCCTCCCCTCCAAACCTTTAAGT
>JAQIXX010003680.1:0-18690 GCA_034700605.1 Willowsia nigromaculata | reverse complement strand
AAATTGAAAGTAGCAGGACTGTCAATGAAAATTGACAAACAGTACAGACTGTCATATATAAATGGTGTACTGGTATATGTGGTAAATTGCTTAGTTGCATTAAAGGATATCAGTAGTTAAAATATGAAATAAATTTAATGTATTAAATATGAACAAGTATTCTAAAAATTATGTGTGAATTAAATGTACATGTCCCATAAAAAGCACGATAAATACAGTAAATGAAAGGCATACAAATAAAATTATTCTGCATGAAAAACATCATGGTTTTAGCAAAATTGAATGGCATTTGTTATAAAACTTGATATTTTGCTTCCATAATTTAATCCACAGTGTTTGTTCTGGAACAAGGAAGTTGTTTTTTTAGTAATCTAGTAACGCAATTTACTTGTTTGATTTGTTATTTTGAAACAATAATACACACCTTTCATTTAAATTGTACGTACATCCACTTTGAGAAAAGTTACGTCATGCAATCTTAGCGGAAAATATATACACCAATGGCTGATTAAAAGGAAAAATTAAGACTTACGAAATATATTACAAATGTATTAAGTTTGGAATATTTGAACAAATGCTGTCAAAGGAGAATTTAATGAACATAATAACTTTCACAAATATTCCTTTACCAAAACATGCATAAGGTGTTGACAATAAATGTGTTACCTACACTTGAAAATATTTATTATGTCGAAATTTTCTACAAGTTGTTTTTCCTTATTGCATGTTGCTTTAACTAATACATATTAGATGACGCATGTAATGTTTCCATCCATTTTTCCACAAGTTTTTAAAACCACAGGTCTGAAGTCTTAAGAACAATGCTCAAATACTACAACTTGTTGAGTATATTCATCGCAGCCAATAATGCATTTGCATGCATTGTTGGCAATCTTTTTATTATCGATTCAAATAAAAATGTTGTCATTGTTAATACAGAGTCAATAAGAGGTTTCATAGTTAGGTCAATATTCATAATGCTAATCTGTGTAGGGCATTTAATTCAACTGGTTAATTTCAAGATTTACCAAAACCAATCACCGAACAATGCCATAGTCATAAACTTCCATATTATTACTGCTTGTGCTTGCATCATGGTTGCAGAGCGCTACAGAATCCGTGCAAAATTACCTGAGGAATATGTATTAATGATTAATCAGCTAATTAATCTAGAAACCAGATGTGTTCAAGGTAATATGACCCAAAAGTTTGATTTTAACTCACTCAAGTAATTAAAAGATGTTCATAATTTTTGTGTGTGATTTTATTCATTGAAGGTCTTGAAGTTCCCGCAATGACTTTGAAAGTTAAAATAGCAAAGTTATTCTTTCGACTTACCTATTATGGAACAATAGTCATACCTTTTTTAGTAGCATTCGGTGCAATTTTATCACCAAACCAGCCGGAAAATGTGGTTCATTTGATTTATCATTTTAAAGAAGGAGGCATTTCCTTCATTAAGCATCCGAGCATTAATCTTGCAATTCAATGGATTCTTGTATTCTCTATCAATTATGTTGTTTGGGTCATCATTGCAATTCAAGGCTTATGTACATTAACAGATTTGGTGCTTGGAATAATGTCGTTGGAATTCAATAATCTTTTAATTCGAAGGTAACAATACAATTAAAAAGTACATGTAAAAATATAAAGGATTACATAGTTTTATGGTCTGGGACTCCTTCAGTAAATAATTTTTTTCTTTCTAGGAAAATAATAAATCTCATTACAAGGAATAGGCAAGTTGACATCACTGTACATCTTGCACAACTCGTTACAAATTACCGATTCCTTCAAATTTTAGCTGAGCTTTGCAATTATAACCTACAAACCCAATTATTCTTGGTGCAGGCGAATGTTGGATTTATTGAAATTTCTTTGGCTGTATTACTGCTTAAATTTATGTCAAATGATATACATCTGCCACGCCCACTTTTATGTTTTGCATGCATTATGCTACTGCAAACCGTAGCATCACTTATTATTCCTTATGGGTTTGCAGGCAACTTTCATCAAACCTCGGTAAAAACAAAAGAATTTATTGATAGTGAGCAACGTTTCCTGGACAAGGTTAGTAGAAAACACGCTATTGTGTGCTTTCGATCACTTCATGTTTTAAAAATTCGATTTGGTTTATCTAATTTTATTGAAAAAAGGACGCCGTTGGTTTTTAAATGTTTCTGTATTGAAAGTATTATTGATTCCATACTCATATCTAAATAATTATTTATTAGAATACTGATTGTTACAAGTAACCTACGAAAAAACAAATATTCATTTTATGCTACTAATAATAACCTTGAACCAGTTCTATTAAATCCTACACAATAACACACCCATCCAAAGTTTAGGGAACTACTCAAAGGGCAAATATAATCGTTATAGCTTGGTCTACACTCCACCTTAAGCAATTAAGAAAAGTATCTTCTTTAACATATAAAAAGTGACCAACATACATTCTAACTTCACGACAAGACCTCACATATTTCCTTCTGTACAAATCCTTTTCAAGTTTAAACAAACGCAAGAGATGTACACTGCTTCCAAGAATGTGACCTGCACCCCCAAATACTAAACGCAGTAAAAACAAAAATATAAATAACCCAAGTGTTTGGTTCACCAGCATTAACCCAGTCAATTTGTCTCCACTAATGACTAGCACACTCAACATCAAAGTGATGGCAAATGAATTGATGAAAATCGCCGCTGGAATAATACTGTCACCAATACAGCCATTAGCGATCCGTCCAAGGGTCAACAGACATCTGTATTGACGAAGTGAAGTACTGCTATGTATTCCGTGATTCCCAATCTTTTGTCTAAATATAAACTTCCCAAATCAGTCATAAACTAACGTTTTGAAAATACAATTATCAAATCTTACGTACATAATATTTGTCGTCCAAAATCTCATCAATACAAAGTACGCAGTTACAAATGTTCCTATATATCCACTGTTTTGAACCGCATACACCGACAACATAAAATCATTCCAGGCAAAGATAAATATAGATGGTATGGAATCATAAATATTTTTCGGTAGCAACTGTGATCCCCAATATCTCATACTATGTCTGTTTTCAAAGAACATTCCAAGTGGAAGAAAACCTTGAATGGAAACAAAGAAAGTCCCAAAAGCCACTAGTCGTGTCAGTGTTTTCTTTAATGGTCCAGAAAAATCGTCTCCCCATTGTCCAAAGTGAACTGAAAAACACAATAAAATATAAATGCAAATTTCAACTCGATGTACATCTCATGAAGTTTTCATGAAGATCCATAAATTCTTACCACTCCACATCTTTCTGGTTGCAATGAGTGTATTAATAAGCTGTACTGTTGCCTGCAGGTCAAACGCTAGTGCCCATATAATCATACTGCCCAAAATTCTGGTCACTGTATGAATCCAAAAGTCTAGGAATTCTTTTTCTCCAACTATTTCCATGTTTATGTTTCGTGATGCTATCAGCAAATATATGTTGTCAGAGGTTAGGCCTAATAACCTCAGGTACCACATTCCCAGATTCAGTTTGTTGTTTCCCACTTTGAGCACACCAGTAATATTACTATACTCTAATGGTAGACACTGGATTGCACTAGCTATTTTGATCATTCGAATATACCAAGTTTCCCATTCTGCAAGAGAAATAGTATTCATGCTAATATTTGTAGCAGAGTCTTTTGCATTCACATTTGCACTAGAAATAATTTGTGGGATACGTTGGGGATTTGGGTGAGATGTAATTGGCTGTTTGTGATTGTAAGAATCTCTGCTACAGCTCTTAGCCGAGATACCGCATACTTTATTAGACATTGTACTAAAATAACAGTTGGAGCGTTTACACCCAAGTAAGTTAAACGTAGAAGCGCTTGAATCTGTTTCTTTAAAGCGCAGTTGTTTGGTAAGTCGCTTGAAGCCTCGTCTAAATCATGTTTCTGAAGTATGTTAACTTCATTCACAATTTAATATTAAAGCCAAAAAATTATAAACCTGCTACTGATATTTAATATTATGTGGTATTATACTTTTAGCGTGTTTTATTAAAAACATATCCAGTAAAAGCATTTATATGGTAGCTTTAAAATTGTAAAAACTGTAAAACCAATATTAATATATTGTGACACATTTTAAATATTTAAAATTTTAAAGGTTTGCCAAAAAGTTATTGGAATAAACGATAAAGAAAACTTTACGAATAGACCCACGCAAAACTGACCGTCATTGCTTATTTGATAGATACAACCAAAGTTGTATACTTTAATGCAATGAAATGAAAATGCTATTAGCTTTATTACGGTAGGTGAGAAATTTTCGTATGCACTTGATACCACAAAACAATGTTATGTTTGCAAGTCGTAAATCTTACTTACGATTATAAAAGGCTTTTAATGCGATATCTTACAATTTTTGTTTTAAATGAATTCACTATGTATTTACCGCACAACAATATGTGCCTTATAAGCATACATTGTATTTAAATTTATTTGTGCATTTTATATGCATTTAAATGCTTGATTGACATCTTCAAGTGTAGTGTATATACCGTAAATTGTCAAACATAACACAATCTTATATCATTTATGCTTTATTAATCAGTGTACCACTAGTAAAGGAACGTGAAAAAAATGTGCATAACGCACACTGAGATTTACCCTTCCTTTATCCTGAAATTTTTATTTATTTACAATTTGTAGCCAAATTGTAACTCAACCTATGGAACACCGTTCAATTTTATTGAAGCAATATTTCAAAAATTGTTTTTATTTTATAGCGATCATAAAATGTGTCCAGCAAAAATAACCCACTATTTTTGCGAATTTAAAACTTTGTTGACTCATTTCTTTTATATCATTGAATTTTGACAAAACATATAATTCCTTTTACATACGATTGTTCTAAATATATGGAAAAACATTGCATATAGTTTGAACATGAACGTGGGCGTTGTTGTATGAATGTATGTAAATTGGGAAGGGACTCATATGAAAAATCACACTAGCCCAGTCGCGTAACCATATTGAAGGATTTTTACAGTTTCTCCCGGTACACGCGAAGTAGACAAATCATTAGATAATCTACTGAATAGCAAATCTCGGAAATTAGAAACTTATCTAAGAGATCTGGAGGAAAATAATACACACAGTAGGAGCCACATACATACCACCACATAAGAGTCTCAAGTGACCCCATCTGGAGTCATGAAATTGGTATCATGTTTCCCCTGAAGCATCTCAAACAGATCTTACTGACTCCTCATATTACTGTCCACGTAAATGTCATACTTGCCATTACTGTTGGCAGAACATGTTTTTAAATGTGTAGACAGTGCTAGTTTAACTGACTATGAGACGGAATTGATTCTCTGCACAATCGACCAGCTCTCCTGCTCCTCAGCGTAGGCGTTATTACTTTCATATTCAAACTATTCTAACCATATATTCATATGAAACTTGACGTTCAAATCTTCAGCAAAATGTACAGATCCAAATAAGGACTTGTCAGTGAGTCACTGTGACTTTGCATGATAAGGAAATAAGAAAACACTTGCAGAAGATATATGAAAATATTCTGATAATTATAGGTTAAATCTAACAAATTATTATGTTGCCACATTAATTATGATTAAGTCGATAATCTTGCTTCCTATTTTTGCTAACGTCTTAAATATCAGTTTTATTTAATCAAAATTGTCATAATATGATAACCTTTATCACTTTCTTATGATAAATTTTAAAAGAGAAGCTACCTTGAAACAAAACATGTAGAATTATAGAAAAATGTCCTCTAAGTGCTATGACTCACATGTTATTGCAAAGTACTACAGGTGCGTTCCAACAATTTTCAATTACACTCACTTAATTTTACAACATTTTTACTTTAAATTACCTTTTCTAAAAGTAGGAACTGGAATATAAATTTTATTATGCAATGATGCAATAAACCATATTTATGATACTGGATTTTCAAATATCAATTAAGCTTACTGAAACAACATAAACCTTTAAATACTACCTACAAAATAACGGCCTTTTTGCCAAAAATTATGAAATTACAAACTTTGATACAGTCTGTAAAACAACCACCGTAATACCTGAAGAAGACCCTGGGCACAAACTAAATTGGTCGACAAAAGCGGCATGTAATTAAGAAGAGGTATGTACTTCTAATTTTACGGTATGAACTGCTTGGAGGAATCCCAGCATTTACTAAGTTAAATGAGTGCATACAACATACAAAGCAATTTGAGGTACAAAAAGAATCTTTTACATACAATTGCAGGCTATTCTAATAATGTTTTCCAGCAATGACTTATGATCAATTTTCCAGTTTAAAATTGGTGTGTATTGGAAATAAATAACTTGTTTGTCTTAGCTGGTTCTATTGTTTTAATTTTTTACATTAATACATAGCTTTTAAACCAGTTTTAATAGCTCCATGCCAATGTATTTTAACTCTATTTTTTAGCCCAAGTCTTACCTAAATAAATTGCTAAACATCTTTATTCCATCTCAAACAAACATGATTTCTTTGCCTGGAATAAAGCTTGGAGGCATGTCCAACAATATTATTTGATTGTGGTTCACTACCAATAAATTAGTTTTTATTATTACGCAATATGTTAGTCCCTTGAACATTGTGTTACGGAGTATACCGTACAAAATTAACTTATCAAATTTTAAAAGTACTAATAGTTTGATTTTGGACTATTGCGCGACCGTTACGTACAATAGCATCGGCCACTTTATGATTTAAATTGCTTTTGTAAATAAAAATTGCTCCGCGGAAGTAATTTGTAGACCAAGGACTTTTATTTAAAAAATAAAACATACCATACTGTCACCTCATTCTTCCGTGTTTGTTATTCGTGTTTCATTTTCAGTTTCTGGCTGTCTGAGTGAATACTACTTTCGGTAAATTCCATTCCAAATACCATAGATACTACAATGATTAGTAAACGACTCTACAAAATACTTGCCCAACTCAGCAAGCTATGCGTCAAACGTGGTTCGCTTGCATTCTACTTAGACCCACAAACTCAATCTTTTGTAAGCGATCCTAATAATAGGGTAAAAAAGAAAGTAAAATTGAACTACATCTTAACCGTCTTTTGGGCTATTGCGAGTTTCTGTATACTCGTGAAATATCTTCTTGAAAAAGATCTTGCCAAGTTTAAAATCACTCTACTTTTCTGGATCTCTGGGGTCACTATAATGAGTTCATTTTCAATAGTTTTTTGGTTCTCTAACGATGTTCTCTACGTGTGTAATGGGGTGTTTTTGTACCTTAGGAGTTTCAAAGGTAACAATTAAATATTATTTCTATAGAATCATCATTTGTTTTACATTTTTCAATCATGTTTGTAGCCCGCTTCATGCCAGAGTTTGATCCTGAATCGAATAAACTCAACTGGTATGTGGATGGTTTCATTTCTATCAACATTTTGGTCTGGATAACATTGGGACCACTAATTAGTCTCCTTTGCATATACGATCCTAGAAAATTCATTTTTCTTGCAGGGTTAATTCCAAACGCTTACTATTCCTACTTTCCTTGGGGTGTGGTTAGCATTGTGTTTCATTTATATATACTCATCCCCTTATGCCTAAATGTTGCAATTACAACTAGCGTCGTTCTGATTTTCATGATATATGTTACTCTTCTCATAACCCGTGAGCTCTCATATGGAAAGGAGAAATACCGAACTACGAGCATACTAAGGGAACCAAATAACCTGCAACTTGTGTATAGATCTTTTCAACTTTTATATGCAAACGCAATATGTTTCTTGGGTCAATTTTTTGCATATTTTCACACCGCAATGACTATTTTACCAGTCTACGCGAATTTTGTACTAATCGGGTATTGGTCAAGCTTAGATTTGATTACGAAGGTCACACTCATGTGGGCATCAGTAGGCACACTAGTTTTTTGGCTGGTAGTCCTGCAAGTTGGAAAGCATTTGTATGTGAGGGGAGAACGCACGTTGGGATCGTGGCAGCGGATGTACTGCTGTAAATCAAATGATCAAGAATTGATGTTGCGTTTTAAGATATCCTGCACCCTAATTTTGATCTGTTATGGCAAGACAATGGTGGTTAGGAGAATTACGCCGTTTATGTACACAAAGGGGATTTTGAGAGGAACATTTCGAATGCTGCTTACTTTAGGGGATACATTTAAATAATTATTACAAAGTGAATGTATATTTGGAAACATTTTATTCAATAAAAGTAATTTACGTATATATGAACAGAATATCGATAATTGCCTAATTGTATTGTGCCAGTGATTTATTAATTGTCTGCTTTAGAATCGCATTTAAAATATAATACCAGATTAAACTAATTATATTAAGCAATGGTCATTTGTTACTTTAATGAAAACATCTAAATCCAGGAATGCAACAATTGACTGTGTTAATGAAAACCATTCCAATCTTCTCCTTAATACAAACATTTTGTTGCACGGTTGAGGCTCTGGTATTATAAGCAGTGATGAGATTGCTTTGTCCATATCGTACTCCAATTAACTACAACATATTTCTCTTTTGCACGTTTCCTACCAGCTTGCTTTTTGTACATACTTCCTTTTAAAGATTGAGTGTTTCTTAGAACGAAGCTAGGAAAGGAAGTCAGAATCTCGTTCAAAAATAGAGTATGCAGTTTCCACAATATTTTACATAACTTGTCATCAATTTGTAATTGTCAATATATGATGTGAAAGCATACAGCCGCCCTTGTCATTTGTTAAGGTCGAAAATGTCAAAATTAAACTAAAAGTTTGCATAAACTTGTAATTTGGCTGTATTTCCAATCATTCAAAACGATGACATACAACATTAGAGGCAATTCGTCTTACACAATTACACAGTATTATAAAACCATGTAGTTGGCCATTTTTGATGCGTTCTATTCTCAGCTCAAATATCATTATCTAAATAACATATTTATAGATACAAAACTTGGATTGATTTTTGTGCTTAATTGATTTATTGATTACCTAATTCAAATTGCTATGATTTATGTAAACCCTACAATCAAGTCAAGGATCTATAAGGGTTCTAGAGTTGAATCGTATGTTCAAAAAGAAATCATGAGGAGTTATCCCAATAGTTGGAAAGTGTTAAGGATGCACCTTCTAAATCGTAAATAATTCAATTAGCTTATTAGTTAGGTTACCATGGAGACGCTAATTGCAAATAAATATTTTTTACACGCCAAGAAAAGACAGTTCCCACCTGATTGCAAAATTTACAACAGATTTTATTCGAAATGAATATGCTGTAACGCCATTAGTTTGTCTGATCCAACAAAAATATACAATTATAGATTTTCTTGGAATCTCCGAGTCTGCTTTCTCCAAGTGTTATAATGTTCGAAATGGCTTATCGAAATAAAATTCGTTATCAATCACGGTTACTCCTCTTCATTCTTGCTTCAGTGCTTCTTACCATCTACGTTGCACAAAATCATGTCCATATCAATAAAAAAGTTGAGTACTCAAACTACTCCTTAACGAGGACTTTCGTCAATGAACTATCCCCACCTGGGATCCTCATTCGACCATTAAGAAGAGGAGCTGGGATTGGAGACCAACTGTTCCTGTACGCAGCGGCTTATAACTTAGCTGAAGAAACCAACTGGCCAATTTACATCCTCCTCCCAAAAGGATTCGATCCCAAGTCAACTCGAACATTTGCTCCAAACTCGACAGAATTTGCATTGGACCAGTTCCGAATTCCACAGCTAAATTACTGCGATGATGACCAAATAATGAGGCAGCCCAAAATTCATCTGCTTAACGAGGAAAGATATTTGAACACGAATTTTTCATCTTCCCAAAATACCAGTTTCATTCTGCTCGATGGACATTTCCATTCTCCAGAGTATTGGATTCAAAAACATGGGGAAAAGCTTAAAAAGATCCTGCAACCCCTGAAGGTTATCGAAAACCGCATGTCAAATCAGACCAAATCTGTGTTGAATCTAATTGAGAAAGTGGAAAGTGTTGGGGTTCATCTTTGGAAAGGGGATCCTCTCCCATTTTCTAGCTATCAGCTTGCAATAAAGCGAATGGTGAAGGTGTTAAGTCGTAAGAAAGCTCCTCCTCCTGTTTTCTTTGTCTTCTCGGACGACATCGAATTTGTGAAAAGGAATCTCAACGATTTGGAAAAAAAGTTCAAGTTTATTTACGTGTCCAACCTGAAGACCTCCCAAATACAGGATTTCTATTTGATGACAAAGTGCAAACATATCATTAGCCAGAATACTACATCCATTTGGTGGGCGGTGTTTCTTAATCGGAATGAAGACAGTGGTAGCATCCCCCTTTGGCGCAGACTTTTGGAAGTCATCCGATAAGTCGAAGCTAGAGTGGAAGAAAAGGGCGTACGGAAATTATCATGTTTAAGAATGGATTGTAATAGATTCTTCCTTCGGGGGAATTTGAGACTTTGTAGTGAAAGTCGTATTTTTATTAAGTATACTGAAAAGAATTTCATTTCTGCTGTAAAAACATTTAGTAAATAAATGAAACGAAAAAGAAATAAACTATTTTTAACCCCAAAATATAATTGTTAAACTATGTAGCATTACACTTTCATGATGACATCTGTATCTAAATGATGCATATCCAACCAAGCTTTCAAAATATTTAGAGCTCTGAATTCCCATTTTTCTCCGATTTTTGAGAATAGTACTTAGACAGTTGTTCCCTTCTTGTTTGGAACCCTCCAGTCACAGTCAAGGGACATCAGCAAATTGAAGTGAATCAAGGTCAGCAACTATCAGGTATGTACACAATCCGTCATTATCTCTGGCGTTCGTGTCTGCGCCGGCAGAGAGCAAGTTGAGGTGTGGGAAACGGAAACTCTTAATCTTAATTTTTCAAAGAAGGATACTTAAAATCCGTCCCAGGCTTTTACAACTGGTGAGACTCCAACTTTTTAGCCCTATCCGTCGATCCCCTTCCCTCCTTTCCAGACAATCATTTATGTGAATTCCCAGATCGTCCACAGTGTTTCTCCACACTCGGCATTCCATTTCATCTTTACGGTTGATCTCATTGGCATGGGACACTGGTTTGAACTTGAAACTCAGCCGTCAAGTGTTCCAAATCCATTTCTGCAGTGATACAGATAACCGCTGACTACTCTTCTCCAAAGCATCAGTCCATGCCATCTCTCGCATCAGCCAGTCGTCAAGTAAGGCTTCCACGCACGTGCATCTGCAGTCTTTGCCAGTTTTATCACAACACAAATTAATTTGCATAAAAAACATCTCGAAGCTCAGCTTGAATACCCTACCAAACACATCAGCATTATTTGTAAATTAATTAAATTAATGATTTTCGAACAGCACTTACTTCACCTTTGGAAATAAAGTCCTGTTTTGTAGTGATTCTGGATCTTCACCTCCGGCCTTGTCACCCCCACCACCACCACCAGTATAACCATCAGTAAAGGTAAAAAGCACTTTCAATTAAAACTTCTCAATAATTTTAGGAACTTCAAATCAGCCATTCAAATAATGCTTAAAAATATAGGAAACCTGTGTTAGCTCAAAAAAAATTCCTCCTAAAATCGTTTCTCGAAAAAATTGACTTGTTATCAATTTTTCTCCGAACAATCACAACTTCAACTCTGAATTCAGGTGTTCCAAATCCGAAGCTCGGGAAAAATAGCGTAACAACAGCAAGTAGTAGTAAGTGAAGGGTAAAAGCGGAAGTCACTGGAGAGCGGTGAATGATTTATAACCCAGCTTGCACAGGGCTTTGCAGTAGCCTTGAAAAAATTGATTTTCATTCGTTAATTTTTACAATCTGGAGTCTGGACTCTGGACGGGTTATGTACGACTTATTTATATTTTTGGGTGAGGCGAACACAGTGATCAGAGCATAGCATAACGGAGCGGAGGGCTAGAGAAAATTGAACTAATTATTTGAACGCGATCCTCCCTCCCTAGAGGACCACCTCCCTCCGGAAGGCGACTTGTTTGGTGAGTGATGTTGTCTTAACGAGAGACCAGGTCAGAGGTTATTCAACTGTTAAGTTTTTTAGTCTTTAATTGATTGATTTGTGATTTGCAGGTGAATTTAGTGAAGACCAAAAGCGGAGGTGGTTATCTCCAGTCTGTGCAATGGAGTCACCAGAACACCCTAGACGCCCATTCACTCGAGGGAGAAAGAGAGCTGCTGAGGATGAGCAGGCGAGAAGACAGGAGGAGGAAGTGAAGAAGTGGAGACAGGCGACTTTTCGAACAAGCGGTCGGTCGGATACCGTAGCCACTTTGGGTGGAGCGAACGTTATTATCTTGAATGCCAATGTCTCACAAATCCAAGTGAAAGAGAAGACAGGCTCAATCCCCGGGATCAAGATTGAAACGCCAAGAAATGAAATGGAAGTGGAACCTTCAACATCCGGTGGTCCACATCAGTTTCCCGGCAGTGAGGAGATTCTCCATGAAGAGGACCTTCGTGGTGGCCAAGAATCTGCAGGAGCGAAGGAAACTGAACACATTCATTCTGGAGAGGCTGTGATTGACTTGACGGGAGAGACAGTTGGACCGGAATTGGAACCCATGAGCATAATATTTCGTTCAATTCTGAGTGGGAAATCGAAGGAGGAGATTCAATCGCTTGTGGATACTGGGGAACACTGGCAACACAAAAATGACGAAGGTGACTCTCTTCTCCATGTGGCAGCAAGATGCGGGAACCATCTAGTTCTCAAATACTTCATTTCCATTGGAGCGGAAGTGAATGCAAGAAATTCGGTCGGGTCAACGCCTCTCATGGAAGCCACGAAATCGAAGAATTTCTCCAAAGTTGTGGATGTTCTCTTGAGAAACGGAGCAGATTTGGAGGCGACAAACCTCGCTGGGGAAAACGCATTCTTTCTGGGACTGGAGACCGACAAGAACGTGAAAGCATTAGAAAAGCTTTGTTCCGGATGTTACTTCAGTGTCATTAACCGCCGTACCGGAGATACTGTTTTACACAAAGCAGTCAAATGTGGAAATCTGGAAGCATTAAAGTACTTCATGACATGGAAGCCTTTTGTCAACGTACGAAATTATCAGGGATGGACGCCAATGATGAGTGCTATTTCTTTGGAAGAAAACTTCTGGCCAATTGTGTCACTTCTCCAGAGAAATGGAGCAAATATTAATTCACTTGACTGGAAGGAACGCGGACTACTCTGGTACGCAATTGATAAGAAGAAACCTATGGCCGACCTGGAGAAACTTGTGAATGCTGGGGCACTCTGGGACAAGAAATCCGTGATATTCCAGTGTATCGAAAATGGTCATGTTGAAGCACTCAAGTACTTTGTTGGAAAGGGTGCCAATCTGAATGCTGTCAATTGTTGGGGATGGACACCACTTTTGGAGGCTTCCTATAAAGGATTGTTTGAAGTTGTCAGCATTTTGGTTGCAGATGGAAAAAACTCTCTCAAAGGTCATCATAATCAACGATACGTGTCACCACCCAAGGAAGCATGTAAAAAGTTCTCCAAGAGGAGGATGAGCTGGAATGAAATAGTTTTGCATCGCAATGTAGTCGATAGAGATCTGGAGGGGGCTCGTTCCTGTGTATCGAATGGAGCGGATGTTAACGCAAAGGACGACAAGGGAGAAACTCCACTTTTCAAAGCAATAAAAACGAAGCACATGGAAATGTTGGAGTACTTGGTGGAAGTGGGAGGAAATGTAAATGAAGTGAACATGGAGGGATTCAGCTTACTTCACCTAGCCACATCGCATAGCTTCACATTGAAAACGCTCAAAAAATTCATCAGTCTTGGAGCAACCTGGAGTAATGGAGTTGTTGGAAACTGGGAAAGGACAGAGTCAATTTTGCACGCGGCTGTGACTGGAGGACGCGCTGAAGCGGTCCACTTCTTCATCTCAAAAGGTGCTAATGTTAACTGCAGGGATTATCATGGCTACACGCCTCTTCTTCTTGCTGCGAGAATAGCTGCTGGGGAGGAAATATTACGAGTGCTGGTGAATGGAGGTGCAGACCTGAACGCTGTGGACGATTGTGGAAACAACGCAGTGCTTCTTGGAGTGCGAGGAGCTGTAATTCGAAATGATGAAACGGAGTATACATTGTCAAGGATGAAGATGCTCGTTGGATTTGGCTGTAACTGGAAGACTCCAAATGAAAGTGGACAAACCGTTCTAAGCTACTTGGAAAAGTATGGAGATACGGAGCTCTTGGAATATTTTAGAAAACTTGATTAGAGAGCAGATTAGCTTCATATCATTACGAATTATAATGTCGTTATATTAGTTTAGTTGATGTTGTAAAAACTTTCCTCGCAATATGAACTTATCGTATTAGTAGGCAGACTTATTATGTATTTAACTTTAGCCAATGTAATACTATACTGTAGATATCAAAAAATTAAAATGGTTACTTTATGAACTCATCCTGGAATGCAATATATACATTATACATTGATAGAAATGAATAAAAATATAAAAAAGCATTATTTATGATTACCTAATCATTAAAGGAGTGATTGATGAATTATTATTCATTTTAAATTATTGCTTGTGGTCAATTTGTTCAATGCTTTTGGATAATTTTTAGTCGGAAATAGAATTTTCTATCATTTCAAGCAGTGTGTTGTGTCACAGCAATTCTGAGAACAGGTAATTTGTTAGAACAGCAGGCTGTTCTGCATGAACCCCATAATATTTTCTTGCGCAGTTGGAACTTGGAGCCTGTTAGTGTGAATTCTGTGAACCATACTTACCATACTTTCCAGAAAGAAATGATTGACTGAAAATTTTGTAATCTCTTTGGAATACCAGGTTACATGTTATCACAATATTGCGTGCGTATCCTGTTTGCGGTTACGAAAGTTGATACGCAATACTATTCCTTTAAGAGCAAACTTTACTCTCCAAAACTGGACAAGGGAATTTTAACTCAACTCAAAGCCAAAAAGGACAGGCTATGTCATATTATGTAGCAGTGCATGGTACGGCAAAGGTATCTTGCCATCAATAAACGCACCATTATTGACGCAAACGAATGAAGATTAATAATTATGTAATGTTTTTTCATTGAGTCAATGAATATGTAGAATAGATCAAATGAAATATTTTCATGCGTAAAAATAATATTCAAGGAATCCATGATTCTGCAACAATATAAACGGAGACCGACATACTTATTAAACTTAATCAGTGGAGTAGTATGAATTAATGGAGTTTCAGTTTAAGGAAGTGCTGAATCACATTTGAAATCTAATCAAGACTTTTACAGGTAAATGGTAAAGCGTTCCTGCTAGTTCAAAAGTAAACAAGATGTATAGGTATGTAGCTTTAAATTTTTTTGCATAAATGAACTTTATTTGTGGATAAAGATATCTGTTAGTTCCTAGTATTTTTGTATACAAGGATTCGCAATGTGTACTAAAGATTGCCTGTAAGTTTTATAAATCCAAATATTCTGCTCTAATCTCATATTCGGTTCACAACTGGACTGGAGCAGGAACAGTTGAGTTTTTAATGCTCAGGAACTTAAAAAAAGTCGTAGCCCATTAAGAGTAACTGTTTTCCACGCCAGTAACTACGCTACCGCTTTCTAAATCCTTTGAAAGTGAATAGCTTTCTGTTTTCCTCGTGCATAGAGTGATAATACACAGAAAACACAAGCGAATTAGTATAATAGTTAACCCTACCCAGACATATCCGAATGTATATATACAAAATCCGTCCCTAAAGATTCGAAACCCATTAACAATTCCCCACATTCTCATGTAATCCAAGGCTTTGAAAGGTTCACCATCCTAGATTAAAATTAAAATTGACATGTATAAGGTAATGAGTATCAGTATGAGTTAATAGCAAAATTGTTAATTAATAGGAGGTCATAATCTTACAAGTGCAAGCAGGCATGGCAAAACCCGCGGGTTTTAACAAAAAATAGGTGGGTACGGGTTTTTACGGGTTTTAATGGGTACACGGGTTTTATTGGGTAATATTGGGTTAAATAATTTAATACATGCATTTTTAAATATGGCGGTTTTGGCGGGTTTTCTATGGCTCCATTTGAATGTATGTAGTTATATTTTTGCCCACATACCCACTCCAAGCCGACCGTACGTGGGTCCATTAAAACCCGGGTAAATTCATTTTTGCCCACCCAGACAAAAACCCACGTGCCATGCCTGAGTGCAAGTCCTTTGTTAAGAAAGCGGGAAAGACTGTCCTCAATCAGAAGTATGACAGATAATACTGCCACGGCAGTCCAAAAAATCCAATGTGTTGGATCTAAAGAGTTTAACGAGAGGCAAATCAATGAGCCATGTTTACATGTATACAAGACAATAATTTTAAGTTTTTATTAGCGTTATTACTATCACTAATCACATCCTTGAATTCCTTTGGTAGCGTGGAATCCCCAACAGTAAAGAAGTTGAAGTGAGCCTTTTGGTCTATTATAAGTGCTAGAGCCAAAACTGATATAGTGGAGAGCAACTACAATAACAGTAACAAAAGTATGCTTTGAGAAACCTGATGATTTGATTCTATTAAAATTTGTTTATTCGAAACGAATAAACGTTTATCAATTGGTTTTTAGTTACCTTGTCTATGTAGCCAACAGCTTTTGCCCATGTTTGCCACGTAAACTGTGATATTTTAAACATTATAAACCAAATTAAAAGCTGATTATCTGAAAAAGGCTTGTGATAGCTTTTGTCAATCAGTTCAAATAAAATGAATGGGAAGTGTTGGCCATGTATTTATTAGCAATTTGTCACAAAATATCTCTGCATGATGACGTCTAAGCTTTATGAAAAAAATTATTTACAAGTAAACCGCGTGCGTCCTTGCTGCCAAGAAAATGGAAACTCTTCGTAAATGAACCATAAAATATTGTCTGGACAATGATGGAATGATGGTGGATTCAACTTCCTTGAATTGCAGAATGAATGGTTTTCTTGCTAGAGGGAACGTAGACGCTTGTTTGTGGTTGCAATATAAAATACTATTCCTGCATTCTTTTATTGTCCAACTTTCGGTTTTACATTTTAAGCGGATGTCCTACACACAGTAAACATACTATCGCACACAGATTATTGGAATTTTGCAATGACAGCCTTCAATACTTGCTGGAAAGGATATTTTGTGGAGATTATAAGCACAGGTTTCTGCTTGAGGTCAATTATTTTGTTTCACTATTCTTCTGAATCAATCTTGTGTCGTTTTCGCACATTTCCTGTAGCATTCTCATGCATAGGTAAATAACAGGAACGAAATAAAAGTGTACGTTTAAGAAGAAAGCATTCAGAGTACTAATGAATGAAACCGTAATGGAAATAAGTGCGCATGTGCTACAAATACAAATTGCAAATTAAGATTTAATTATGTCTTCCGAGCTTATTACCCCGTACAGTACTTTTATGCTAAAAAAATGTGAGTATTTTCTCACTATTTATTTAAGTAACGTTTCACCTTTTTTATAAATTATGCAGATTACAGTGCTTTATTTTAGCAGGCATAACTACAGTATAATATACAACAGCAAATTTGATCAAAAAGTTTACTGACTAAAATTTACTTTGCTAATACTGGAGAAAGTTTTAAAAACTTAAAGGTTACAAATTTACAATTTAATGTATATGGATTACCATACATTCTTTCAAAATGCACATTAAGCCACCAGTAAACTTTTGTCATCAGTGGTGGCTTACCAAGGTTGTTATGTCATATCAATAAAGTGTTAATTTTAGTTTGAAGGCCTCCTGCCAGTTATAAATGGCAAGGTAGACTTACAAGATTCTTGAGTAATATGTGCATGCATGTGTGCATATGTGCATACTTTTAAGTAGAAAAATATAACTTTAATAAACCGAGTCATTACATTTATTAGCATTTATTTACTCACATCATGACAAGTATTTAAGTACTTCAAGGTCAAGCTACCGTGAGTACAAATGTGACAGTATGCAGTTTATGATTGCGGTTCCAGCATTCTAACATAAAATGAAGATTTCCTTCCTTTATTTTGACACACAAATAACTGGTGTATTGGTTTAATTGTAAGATAACAATTGGAACAAAACTCGTAATATCTAACTCTCTGACATATAGTCTATCTGTAAATAATGTTTTGATGGCATGCAGATTTGGGGAAATGAATTATTAAAAATCATCAAGGAAGTAAAACTACATGAAGAGTCCTATTCCTTAAAGTTAGGGTATAATTATCGAGTGCGTTAAACGATTTGATAACGCGAATGCAAAGGAAAGTAAAAGCACGATAAAAATTGAGAAAATTCTAGCTTGAAACGCCATTTATTGATGAGTTATTTAAGAAATATGATGGCAACATGTATTGGTGTAATTATTTACTCAAAACGCATATAATTGTTTGTTAGAATAATATCAAAGTATCTTGTCCATAATATTATGACTCCTATAATTTGGCATGAAAAATAACATAAGGCATCTAGTTGTTGCAGCAGAAAGATCGATGTAATTTAACGCTTGTGTACAATTTTTAACAGAGCAAAGTACAACCCATGAACATGTTCACGAAATGTGTTTTAAAGAATAATTGAATAATATGGAGCTAAATAAAAACGAAAAATCACATAAACTGGAAAATTTCCTGAAAAAGTTCTTCACTTTTAGCTATCACAATCTTTCCATACCTTATGTGTTAGAATG
>JAQIXX010003679.1:0-18691 GCA_034700605.1 Willowsia nigromaculata | reverse complement strand
GAGTGGAGGGGAGTGGAGTGGAGGGACGGGGTTTTTGGGGAATCTGAGAGTGGAGTGGAGGGGTAAACGATTTTATTGAGCTGAGTGGTGAGCTGAGTGGTGAGTGGACTGGGGGGGTCTCATGAATCCGCAAACAAAGAGTGGAGTGGAGTGAATTTGACGAGAAAAGCAAATGTTTGCTTGATTTTCCAAGAAAAATCTGAAAATGATTTTTCCCATGTCTGTGCTTTTGACGTCTGTTACTGAAAACGTAGTTGCAAATTTGGCAGTTGTATGGATACTCTTTTATGCGTCCAACTAGATAGTCGTCCAATCCTTGTGAAGTTGAAAACTCTCTCCACTTTGGAAAAAAGACACAAATTAGGTTTTTAGCAATTGTTGCTGCTAATTTTTAAGAAGATTTACATCTAGAGAATGCAATTACGGTTTAAATGCGCCTTATTTCATATCTGTCCGCTAAAATTTGAGAACTTCAGTGAAATTCCGAAGAAACGTGTTTTTGACTATTCACGCTCTTTTACAGGAAACGATGAACCTTTAAAAAAATCAAGCATGGGCTTCTACATTCTGCAAAATTTTAAAATGTATTCCGACCTCTTTCGAATATGAGACGATTTTCTCAAATTAAACAAGGTTACGTTACACAACATTCATTAAAGATTTCCTAATCGTAATTTTGTTTGGATGCAAGCCAACTACGTTTCTTACTTCTAAGACAATGGGTGCAGTCATGAAAAAAATATCTAAGGAAGTCAGATTCTGTTTGACTTATATGAATCATGATTAGAGCTATAATGCACTTAACGTAATTGGAAAATCACCCTGCTTTGTAGCTAAACAATATGTGATTTATGGTTATTAATGCAGCAATACAGCACGGTACACTTGATTTATGTTATTTTCCCAATGTTATCGCAACACAAAAAAATTGGTGAAAATTTGATTTTATAGGTCATTACGCTGTACCAGTTACTGGTATATGGTGGTTTTAGTCATTGTTTTTTGGCGGCGGAATAGGTACATACTTCTATTTCCAAATTCAGCTTAGGCAATGTTTTGTGTTATGTGAAAAAAGTAATTCTTTCAACTGACTGAAACGTTTTTATGGTAAAGGAGAAGTTTCTAATCAAGAGTTTGCCCTCATTATCGAGACTTTACAAGCGTTTACAACTCAACCTCATTTTTATTTTCTTGGTAAATTTGCTAAGCACTTTGATAAGCAACCGTTTAAACAGAACACTTCATTCCAACATTTTTTATTATCTTAGTCAGCTTGAAACACATTTAAATTCATAGTATACTGGTTTTGTTTTTCATTTATAACTCAAATTAATTGCACACTCATATTATTCACTAATTACAATCCTGAATACATGCTTAGCCCTACTGTGGTACAATATTAAGTTAATCAACGCAAGCAAGAAGGAAATATTTGAAAATTTTGGAATTATGTGCTGACGATAATCTAAAGGGAGTTATGTCAACAATATTAATTATTATAATGTGTTGGTGATTTTATACCCTGGACACTACTATTACGCATGATAACAAAATAATAGGGATGTTACTAGCTATACAAACTGTAGCCTACATTTGATCTAAAATTTGCACCCATTTGTAAAGCAGTATAAATATTACTACCTTTATGTTTAATTGTTGGAAGTAGTATATTTTGAAAGAAGGCTTGCTATAAAAACGAAAACACAAAGCAGCTCCAGCAGAATAAATACCAGCCACAAACTTACCAAATCCTTATTTCGTACCTTTTCCTCATTATTTTCAGAGATATTAAGAATGAACTCTGATGAGCACGCCTGTTTGTAACGTTGAAAGCACCCTATCGAATTCCATTGTTTGTAGGACTTAACCAATAGGTCGCCTTTAACTGAATGTTTACTATACAAAGTATCAATAAAACTCATGATATTCTTGCTTAAGGCATATGAAGTTTGAAATTCTTGAATACCCGATTCGGTGATAGTACCCAGAAATTTTTGAAAATAATCCTCATACGTTACTTTACCTCTTATATGCCATGCGTAAAGGTCAGGTGCAAAATCTTGGTCATGAATTTCAAAAATGTGATATGCGTTGAATAAATTAATAATCAACTTTACTATTGTAGCGCGAAAGTATGCAAATCCAGGACGATAATCAGTATTTAAATACATTATCCCAAATTTATCAAACCTTTGACATGGATATTGGTTACGTTTATCTTGGTCATCGCCCCAAAGCCTAAACCCAACAGGCAAACAACCAGTTTTCGTTGATACTGTCCCCAGCACTGACAAAGTAATATCATACCAAAAATAATAATCCGTCTTCATTAGTCTGCCAGAAAGTTTTGAAACCAATCTACGAAATGATGATTCGTCAACACCACCTAACATCGAATCTGGATAAAGTTCTTCATACGTATCAACAATCAACATGTAAATTATCATCCGTAAATTCAAGCAGATCCTGCAATGATTGAGGGACGTAGCCAGGCCCAGGCTCCTTCGCCATGTAAGTGAACATCGTTGACGTGTACGCCATTCGAACAAGTATCACTGAATGTAGCCAAATGGCAACAAGATACCAATTTTTCCAGTTGAGATGCCTTCTGTTATCATCGCATTGCTCCAACAGTGTTCCAAACATCCAAAAGTACGGCTTTTCAGAGTGCCGAGTCAGCTTTAAAATGAGGCCCATGTAAAAGAGACCTGTTGCTACTAGGAACCATCCTTTCCACTCAAATGGAGAGAAAATCGATAAGTAAGTGTTCAACGAAGATCCACGACTTCGCCGCCTGTAAAAAAGGGTGGTTCGAAAGCCAGCATAATCAGATCCAAGCGAAAATATGCACCCAGAGGTAAAAAATTGTGTACTTGTCCATCTTGGTGAAATCGAAAAGGTTGGATTTGAAGTATTTTGATGAGCAAAGAAAATCTCTAAAATGCAAGACGATGATATATCTTCATGACTCCAATAATTTTTCTTTGTTTTTTGAAATAGCTCCGTGTATGGACACACAGACCTATCCGGATTTCCTTGAAACATTTCCATGTAGTCAAGCAGAACTATAAGGTCTTCGCGGGGTAACATCATTTGTTGAGGTTTCACTTCCTTCCAATGCACATTTGCGTTGTAATTTGGTTCCGAGATGAAACATTTTAGACACAAGCCAAACACGTGGAATTTGTCTCTGTACAACAAAATTATTCTCGATACCCTGTAGGCTCTGGTTTCATCAAGATAATAAGTCGTAAAAAATCGTTTCCCATTTCCCATGGGTTACTATGCTTGGAGAATGGAACGAGTACAAAGTCCGGAGCCTGAATGTTTCGGCACCTAAACCGACCGCTTACGTCGCGACAATGTCGCTTCTCTGCCTGGTAGAAGCCATCAAAGACCTTGCTAATATCCGGAAGTTCCAACACACAATGATGGGTGTGTTTGAATGCAAATTTTTAGATTGGTGTGATGTCCTTGAAATTGCTGATATTCCAATGCAAACTTTCCTCAAACTGAAATTCAATTGTTGGTTTTACATGAGCAGGAGAGAACGTGTGAATACTGGCACATGAGCAATGCCGCTTTTGCTTGTGACAGAGACTCAAAACGCTGTGAAATAGTTCCAGCCACGAGCTCTCACTTCTGGAAAAGTGCACCGTACAATCCAGAAATGTGTTTATTAGTGGCCAATATCTGTCAAATTGGGAGGTTTCATAATCCTCAAAATCACTTCCAGCAACCAAAGTAATGCGAAAACCAACCAATGTGGTGACAAGGAGAATACTTGGAAAAGCCGTCATAATGAAATGTTTCGTTTAATATCTCAGGTTATAATTGCCCTTTATAAAGAATTTGTGGAATTATTGATAATATGCCACAGAACTACAATTGTAACTCGTATCCTAGTCAAATCTACACTGCAACACAAAATATTGCAATATTTTCTAAACTTATTGAATTGTAGATTTTAAAATTTTAAGGTCTACCGTTAGATGAATAAAGTGAGGACAGCTGAATAGGTAATTATATATTTCTTCTCTTCCAAAATGCAACTTCGAATAAAAGTTTTTGTAAGAAAAAAGCGATCAATTGTTTTAAATAATGACAGTTTTGGTGAGATTCGTATTTGCATGTGATCGCATATAGCCTTCAACTGACTGAATAATTTTATGGCAAATGACAAGTCTCTCATTTGGAATTTCTTCTCATTATCGAACACTTCACACGCACTTGTTTTTACTTTTGTTTGTAAACTTGCGAAACACTTGGATAATCCAAAGGTAAAAACAATTATGGATTATGAAAAGAGGCAAATGTTTTCAATAGGAATTGCTGAAATAGACATACATACGCATCGCATAATGTGAAACCTACAACGAACTGACACGCTTTGGCAAATGACAAGTTTTTAATTTGGAGTTTATTCTCATTACCAAACACTTTACACACCGTGGAAATTCAATATTATGTTAAATTTGTCGGTAAATTTGCCAAACACTTTGAAAAGCGACAGGAAAAATAAAACACTTCACTTCGGGACTTTCAAGGCTTTGATAGTATCTGGCTCATCTTCAAAAACATTCTATGTTGTGCAAATAATTCTGCAATTAGTTATGTGTGGAGTCATTCCAGCTGGTTAATGTGAGATGTACCAAGTTTTGGATCGCCTTTACAACATGTAGAAAATGTATTGAAACAACTAAGCACTTACTTGGCATAGGTATAAAAAAATCTGCTACATACTTGGCCCTTGGATTTCCAAAATTAGTTTGAGTCATGCTCAAGTCATACCTTTTGGGTGTAGATTTAACACTGTGTGGTTACACCTTTTTGTCACCAGTATAAGGCGCTAAGAAAGATTACACACTGCAATATTTTCAATGATACATATTATACCGTACTCAGAAGCTTTCGTAAACGCTATTTCATGGTTTTCAAGTTATTAAGTTACACCGCCAGAAACGCAATATTTCAAGAAGAGTTATTAAAAATTCATTCTTTTGAGTAAATCCCAAAAGTCTGACTTCCATTCATCTCCTCAGAAGCCTTTGAACCTCAAAAGTATGACAAAATGAGATCTTCACTACTGCTGAATATAAAATAAAATATTTGCTTTCGAAATTATATGCTAAAAGGGAGTCTTGACATAAAAAATATGCTCATAATGAATGAACATTGGTTTGTTAGGAGGTAGTCCTCATTATCGAGCACTTCTAAACTGCTGGTAATAGCTCACTGTACTCACACTAGTAACATTCTGTGATTAATAAGGTTATACTTAGGTATGGAGTCGCTTCTTATGTCCAAGTACAATTAAATTTTTTATCCCGGAGCAGAAGAAATATATCAGAGTAGGACCAGAAAACGTTGCACAGATACAAATTTTTTACACGCAATGATAAGCATTTAAAATTTATATTTTCAACTTAATTCATTTCACAAGTTCTGTCTACTTCCTTTCTTCCCTGTTTCTGCTACTTTTATAAATTCCCGGACGTGGGGGGTGTAAGGTATTTACGGGCGGGGATGTATCTTAAGTAAGTCCCGTTTTTTATCATTAATTACTTTTATACTTCTTTTCTGTTTAATTTATGGTTTTGGTTTAAAAAATTGTAAAATTAATATGTAAGATACGATTTTTCTTTAAATAGATGTATACTAGTACGAATAATTGCTTCTGTGATTGTTAATATCATAACGTAACTCAATTATCCTCATCTCGATAAGTTAATTTTCATATGGTAAAGTATTGTGGAAATATTGGAATTAGTTTGATATGCATTGGATTTAGTTTATGTGAATGTCATTTGAGGACTAAAAAGACAACAAGGTAATGAAACGTGTGTGGATCATTAAATATTTAAGATACCGCATCTATTTATACCCTAACCGTATGGATTTTATTTTTATTTGGATTCATGCCAACTACTTTTATTGCTTTACACACAATCTGATCATTCACCAAGAAGTCAGCTCAAAAATTCACATGCAGCTGGAATAATGTGGGGCATGCTAGTGGCTTTAAAAATTGTTTAATATTCTATACATTTTTTCAAGTTGGCGATTGTTACAAATCCCAAAAATATTTTTCTACCAACTAACGTCTCACACAAACTATAAAATATGGTGCTCTGAATATTGAAGCCATCGTATCCAAATAATTCTTGTGATGTGCCCGCTCCATCTGCCAACCAATTTTGTGAATACTTCAGAACCTCAGGGTGAATAAAGCATGCAAAGAAAAAAAATCTCATAGGTATTGCAGACGAAATTTTGGCAATGCCAAAACGAAATACGCAATAGTGCCACACAGGTATGCGCACATTTCATAAGATTAAAATATACTTTTATAAAAACGTAACACTAATCTACTCGGAGTAAATTAGCTTTAAAATACGAAAAAAATTCCCGGGCGAGATGGTCCATAATAAAAGCATATTATGTTTTCTGAATGGTTTTAAAAATCAACCAAAGAAAATCTTGTCTGGTTAGTTTTCAGAAGTCATATTTCATCTGAATATATATGTACACATAAATATATAACCTAAACACGCCTTGTCGATTATTTATATTTAGCATCATTTTTACAACTTTCAGTAATTGTTGCACTTAACAAAGGGCATATATTTGCAAAGCAAAATAAATAACTGTTCCTCAATTGTTCAAATTCCTATTTTTCAACAAAAGATTGGAAATAAATAAGCAAATTGTGAACAGTTGTAGCAGAAAGAATACCAGCCACAAACTTACGAGATCTTTAATTCGTACTTTTTCCTCATTACGTTCAGTAGGATAGTTAAGAATATGCTCAGATGAGCAAGCTTGCTTGTAAAGTTGAAAACACCTTAAAGAGCTCCACTGTTTAAAAGACTTCACAAATAGGTTGTGTTTACCTGGATCTTTTCCAAACTTCGAGTCAATATGATACTTGAGATTCCTACTTATTGCATACGCTGATTGCTTTGCATGAATACCGGAGTGCATGACGTAACCCAAGAAATTTTGAAAATAATTATCATATGTTGATCTACAGTTTGCATGCCATGCGTAAAGTTGAGGTGCAACATCTTGGTCTTGGTTTTCAAAAATGTGGTAAGCGTTCATTAAATTTATGTTCAACTTTGCTATCGAAGCTCTGTAATAAGCAGATTTACCGACAGTTGAAAAAAAGTCAACTAAATTTGAATACATTATCCCGAATTTATCAAATCTTTCGCATGGAAATGCGTTAAGAAAATACGAGTAACGGACCCATCCTTCTGATACGTTTTTTGTAAACCTAAATCCAGTGTTCATGCAACCAGTGTTTGATGATGATTCCCCAAGCATTGACAATGTAGCGTAATACCATCCACCAAAATTGTTCATCTTCTGCCTGCCAGAAAGTTTTAAAACCAATGTACGAAATGACGATTCAACAATACCTCCTACCATCCAATTCGGACGAAATGGTTCACACCAATCATAGTGCAATTTAATATCTGTAAAATCAAGTAGATCCTTCAGTGATTCGGGGACGTAACCAGCCCCTGGTTCTTTCGCCATAAAAGTGAACATGGTTGAGGTGTACGCCATTCGAACAACCATCACCAAAAATAACCAAATTGCGACAAGATACCAATTTTTCCAGTTTAAACGATTCCTGTTATCGTTGCATTGTTCCAGAAGAGTTCCAAACATCCAAAAATACGAGGTCTCAGAATGTCTCGTCAGCTTTAAAATGAAACCCAAGTATAGAAGACTGGCTGTTACAAGCAGCCATCCTTTCCACTCAAATGGCGATAAAATGGAAAAATAGGTGTTCAGTGAAGTGCTACGATTCCGCCGCCTGTAAAAAACTGTGTATCGCATGCCAATGTATTCAGCTCCTAGTTCAAATTTGTAACCTGAATCTTGTGCAAGGTACCACTCTGGTTTGTTTCCTTCCCAGTGATTTTCCGTTGGGGCTGTCTGATTATATTTATGAAAGAAAATTTGCAGAATACAAGACTGCAATTTTCGGAAACAACGGACTATAATATTTTCGCTGCATGTTTCCCTGTAATGTCTGTAAGGGCATTCGGGTAGGGAGGAAATACCCCCAGAGATTCCCGTATGGTCAAGCAGACTCGTAAGTGCCACCCGAGGTAACATCATTTGATGCGAGGGCACTTCCTTCCAGTGAATTCCTTTGTTGTAGTCTGGTTTCGAGATGAAGCATTTGAGACACATGCCGGACACATGAAATTTGTCTCTGTACAAAAGAATGATTCTGGAGATCCTGTGATGTGCTGAGTCACCAACGTAATAGGATCCAAAAAACCTGTTCATTTGATGATGGTTTACATGTTTTGAGACTGGAACAAGAACAAAGTCTGGAACGTGAATCCTTCGACAATACGATTTGTGGTAGCATTGGTGTCTTTCTACTTGGTAAAACTCCACATTGTTTCTTCTCACTTCCGGAAGTTCCAGTAGGCAATGATCGCTGTGTTTTATAGGGGAGAATGTAAATCTATAAATCGGTGTAATATCTTTGTATTGGCTCGCATTCCAATACAAACTTTCCTGAAACTGAAATTCAGTGTTTGTGGTGATGTTGGCTGCAGACTTGGTGTGAATACTTACACATGGACTTTGGCCTTTTTTCTCATAACACAGTTGCAACACACTTTGAAAGAGTTCCAACCACGAGCGTTCGCTTCTGGAAAAGTGAACCGTACAATCCAGAAATTGATTTATAAGCGGCCAGTATCTGTCAAATTGTGAAGTTTCATAATCCTCAGAATCATTTCCAGCAACCAAAGTAAAGTGAAATCCAGCAAATGTAGTGATAAGGAGAACACTTTGGGCAACCTTCATGCTTATAGTTTTTTGTAATATCTGTGGTTGTAAATGCACTTGGTAATAGATCGGCTTGTATAATTTCAATTTTTATGTCAATACACTACGCTATGTTTGTAACTCATATTGGAATAGAAGTTTATCGCCACAAAAAATGCAATAGTTTTTAAAGTTCTATATTTTCAGGTGAATCGGTTGTAATAAGTGAAGAAATTAAAATATGGAGATCTGAATAGTTCATTATTGAGACAGCCAATTATGTATTTATTTCCACTTCAAAAAGCCACTTTGAAAATAAGTTCAATAAACAGAGGTAAATGTTTCCAACCGTGACAATTCTTCTGGGTTCGTCGGATCATACGCAACCTTCAACTAGCTGAAACATTCTTTATGGCGAATGACAAACCTCTCATTTGGAGTTTGGTCTCTCATTATCGAACACTTTACACGCGCTGGAAATTCAACATTGTTTTAGTTTTGTTTGGAAGTTTGCTAAACACTTTGAGAAGCGACTGATAAACAAAACACTTCATTTCAACATTTAATGAGTATGTGATATTTCATCACACATATTTTGTGTAATATAAAGAATTAAAACTTCTAACGTGTTATAACTCCTTTATGTCATATGCAGAGAATGTATTGAAACAACTAAGCACTTATTTGACAGATAACAAAATTTTCTACATACCTGCGAATTTCGTCTCAGGACTAGAAGCACAAGTTCGGGAATCAATTCAGCCCATTTGTAAAGACACAAAAGTAGCAGCATCCTTATTCTGTTTTATGAACCTTCAGTTGACAATTTGATTTGGATGAATGCCAATTTCAATCTCCTTTCAAACAAGTGGTGCACTCATACGGAACTAAAAATTCGTATTTAGTAACAAGTATTTAAAACAATAGAATAAAAACCATTTTGATAACCAAGCAGTAAATATAAACATATCCCTTTCTGTTTGTTTCTGTTAATGTATGAATGAATGCACTATGCCGCTTTCTAGGATTTATTTTTTGCTTTTATTGTTCATTCAAACCAGTGAAGTTCAATAAACGGTATATCCAGCATACTTACAAGTGCATGTAATTGCACAAATGTTTTGTAATATAATAAAGCCACCAAAATTACCTTGAAACATTTGAAGTTTAATGTTGATATTATTGCAATCAGCAGAACCATATTGTTGAATCGATGAAAATTTCGATTGACAGTGAGTGAATCTGAGCTAAACCTATTTACATTGAAAGTGTTAAGAACAGAAGTTAGTTTCGTAGAAATTTGGGATGATACATAAAAGTTAAACTGATCATAATGGCCTCGCATCACATTTGATATTCCCTTCTTAGAGCATCGGAAAACTTATTATTACAAACCGAAAATATTTTGTTTGGATCATTCCATTTGTATGACACCAGTTTTAAAAATTTAGCATATAATTACGCAATTTCTCAAGTACCCAGTTTAAGTGAAAAACATAAATATTTGCATCAATGCTCCTTTTAAAGGAAGTAATCAATCAAAGCTTGTTTCATTTAGAATTCCGTTCTCATTGATTCTACATCGTGTCTAGATTGACGTCAACTAAAAGAATTGACAGTTGTATTGTGACTGTTACAGTCAAGAGAAATTCACATAATTATTTTTTGAGATCCATAATTGTATACTAGTTGTACAGCTATATTTACTTTATGTTTACCTCTAGGGTTCACAAACTTTTTGTCTTCTATTTCGCTGAAATTTGGCAGTATTATATATTTTGATGCGTAGATTCCAAATCTGAAAGAATTAGCCACTTTTAACGATCGTAGCGCCACCTGGAGGTCAAATATGGCTGGAAAACGACTTTTCACAGAAAATGTTATTCGGTGAGTTTAGTAGTACTAACTACGTAGGTTTTAGCCATCTAGAATGAAAACCATTTTCCCTCTCTGGGTTCAAATTAGAAAAAAAGAATTGTTCTAATAATTCATGGTTTTTTAAACAACGGGACGTCACCAATGCCAACTTTGATTATGGAGGGTGAATAATATAAAGCATAAAATATCTTAGAATTAAAAGTAGTTTTTATAATGTCATATTTTTAAAACATCTGGTGTCTTGCAACTTACTTTCGTTTGGTTACAACATAGATATAGTAGACTGGGGTGCCTTAAGTTCTCCAGCTCCAGGAAGTGGGGGCGCAGACTAGTTACATTATACTGCAGCACAGAACAGAGTCCCAATTGCGGCAAAGCGTGTGGCAGACTTCAGTTTCTGTTGAGGGAAGGTTTCACACTGCTACGTAGAATTCACATGATTGGTCATTCTTTGGGTGTTCATGTGGCCGGGGGTGCAGGTCAAATATATGTAGAATAGAAACATAATGACATTGGTGAGAATAGAAGTTTTACTGGCTACTTAACTTAAATTTATGGTTGCACTTAACAAAGGGCATTTATTTGCAAAGCAGCATAGATAATTGTTTTTCAATTGCTCAAATTCTTAGTTAAGCAAATTGTGAACAGTTGTAGCAGAAAAAACACCAGCCACAAACTTACGAGATCTTTAATTCGTATTTTTTCCTCATTACGTTCAGTAGGATTTTAAGAATATACTCAGATGAGCAAGCAATGACTCGGGAACATACCAAGGTCCTGGTTTTTTTGCCATGAAAGTGAACACGGTCGAGGTGTATGCCATCCGAACAACTATCACTAGAAATAACCAAATTGCAACAAGACAAGAATTTTTCCAGTTTAAGCGATCTCTATTGTCTTTGCATTGTTCCAGAAGAGTCCCAAACATAAAAAGTATGGTGTTTTAGAATGTCGCGTCAGCTTTAAAATGAAACCCAAGTATAGAACACTGGAGATTGGAGACAGTCGTGTTTTCAACTTAAATTGCGACAAAAGCGAAAAATAGGTGTTCAGTGAAGTTCTAGGATTCCGTCGACTGTAAAAAACGTTGTATCACATGCCAATGTATTCAGCATGTGATACAACGTGTTCAAATGTGTAACCTAGAGATGGACAGTCGAGTTCAATTACTTTGATATTGTAAATTGAATACAAATTACCAACTACTTTCCAAAATTAAACGTATTTCAATTGTATATTACAAAATACTTTTCAAATTCAAAAGTAATTGAAATACTAATTACAAATTACTATCAAATACAAATGTAATTTATTTTAAACTTACAAGCTGACAATTAAAATTGAGACTTTTAATAGTGACATGGAAACTATTGGAGTTCGATTACTCAGAGTAAAATTCAATCTATTTGAGGTTTAAATACACAAACTCAATTTTCTAAAATGATTTAGTTTTGCAATTTTACTGAATTTACGTAAGAGATCTTTTATTTAAGGGCTGCTTATGCAAGAAAACCTAAATGAAGATATTGAAAAAATAAGAAATTATTGTGTTGTTTTCACAATTCATGATAATCCAAGAGAAAATGTTATGAGTGAGAAAGGCTTTCATACGAGGCAAGCAATGAACAGTTTTCACGAAAGTAATTAAAATACAAATTATTCCATTGCATTTTGCAATAAAAGTAATTCAGATATAAATTACTCAATTATGTTTGTTCTGGAAAGTAGTTTAATGACTTAATTACCAATTGGTTTAAAGTAAGTAAAGTAATTACGTTTTTAATTAAGATAGTAATTGAATATGACTGGAGACGGATATTGTGCCCGTTCCCACCATGGTTTCTTTCCGTCCCAGTGATATCCAGGTGGGACTGTAAGATTATGTTTATGATAGAAAATCTGCAAAATACAAGACTCCAATTTTTGGAAAAAAAAGGACAATGCCGGCGAAGCCGGGCGGAAAAGTTTGATTTATAACTCATTTTGGCAATTACCAACGCCATGCTCCATAGAAGTGACGATGAAGCCCTTGAGTGAGGTTGGATGATTTCCACGTATCTTGGAACTCAACAAGAAGAAAAAAGGCACTGCCCGTTATCGCACTGCCAATTCATACAATGATCTCCAAAGATCAAATACCATTACTAGAATGCCGTTTTATACTCGTTATTAGATTAGAGGCAAGGCGGCGATTGAGATTGCTTTAGCTATCTAGCTTGCTCAGTTCTCCTTGCGTAATCCTTTTCTATTTTCAGAGGAGTTGAAGACAACAGCAGGACGGATGGTGGGTGATGCTAATTCTGCCCTACCGAAAGAGCTGAAAATAAGTTTATGGGGGTTTCTGAGAGCGCTGACCTCGAATCTCTTATCAGATTTGACCATTGAGCCCACCCTAGTGGAGAATTTGGCTTTTCTATTGATTAAAGCGTCCTAGAGAGCCAAAAACAAGTTTATTATGATGTCTCGGGGCCATGATTCAAAATTTGGACAAATAGAATGGACAAATATTTTTGTGTTCTGTGCCCGTTAAAGCATTACATCAGTTACAATTAAATGCTAATTCAATAAAAATAATGTATGTAATTCTCGTGGCTCATGTATGTAATTCTAATAATGAATAATTCCGCCTTGCCTGCTAAGAATGAGTAGAAAATGGCATTCTAGTAACGGTATTTGATCTTTGGAGATCATTGTATGAATTGGCAGTGCGATAACGGGCTGTGCCTTATTTTCTTCTCGTTGAGTACTTAGATACGTGGAAATCATCCAACCTCACTCAAGGGCTTCATCGCCATTTCTATGGTGCATGGCGTTGGCAATTATTACATCATTATAACTGTATTACATTATTATAAGTTAATGTAACATAAAAGTAATGTTTCCAACGCTGACCGTTTTTACGAGTTTCACGTATTCGTTGAATTTCGCCTTCAACTAACTGAAACGTTTTCTACGGTAAATAATTGGAAATCTCCCATTTGGGGTTTGTCTTCATTTTCGAGCACTTCTGTACCAAAGCTCACTGGTATCGCATTTATGGGAGTGCTGCTATTTAGTACTACTTCTCCTTCTCCACTATTACATAAATCGGTGTAGCACAGCTCAAATCCTACCGTTTCGTAATCAGGACCCGTGATTAAGCCATTATCAGGCTTATTTTTCCCATTTAATAAGCAACCTCTGACAAAGTCGGTGATTCTTCTTACTAAAACCGTAAAAAATTTGTGGTAAGACAGGATATATTAATATATTTTTGGAAATTCTTAAATTATATTTACCGGAAGATCCACGGAACTTCTCCTCCACATATATAAAACAGAATCCATCGCATTCCGAAAAACATGAAATATCTGTTTCACTAGGAGTGTTCCATTGGTGATTGCAAAACTTAAAACAAACTTCATTGAGCCGGCGAAAGCTGCATTGGTAACACCTCAGAGCCGCAACTGCTTCCAAACAAAAGTTTAAAAGTTGAATGACCTACAAATCCCAAATATCAGTGACTTACCTCTGTCGATTCCAATGCAATAAAAAATCAGTAGAAAAGAAATACTTCCTGTTTTTTTCATATCAGTGATGATTTATTTGGGAATCATAAAATTTAATTAAAGCAATTTCCCTCAAATATTTTAGTTTCTATAAAAGTTGCAGTTACAATTATATATTCTTGGTGATTTATGTTGCTCGCTTGGATGATTTCGTTCTCTTAGGCTTTTCATGGTAAACGCTTAAATGTTGAGGGATTCCAAAATTTAGCTTTGATTTTACGATCTGCTATCACCTAGAGGATTAGATTAATTTAAGCATTATTAAATGCAGTTAAACTCGACATAGCGTGATTAAAAAACAATCGGGTAATTAGGAAAAAATACACATTATTTCCTGATGTTATTAAGGGGAAGTGTGGTTAATAAATAATAATTTTTTTCGGAATATTGGCCTTGGCAAATTTCAAGCTGCAAGAAGTATATGTAACTGTAGTAAAAAAACTAGTTGGGTTAAAAATTCATAACAAATAACAACTTAAGTTATCGTGTTGCCAGACAGACAGACTGATTTAACTCAGTTAGTTAAATCAGTCAGTCAGAACATTTTAAAATGTACAAGACAGCCGCACGCAAAATTTAATACTTTCATTATTCTGAGATTTTTGCATAATTTAAATAAAATGCTCCTTGAATTTGCATTTACCGCAATATTAATTTTTGCATGTTTTAAATTCTTAGTTTTTGAAAATAGTTGCAACAATTTTGCCTAAAAATTGGGCTAATATAGGGTAAATTTTCTCGAATTTTACGATAATCTTTCATACGTAATAAAACGATGGCTTTCATTATCAGAAGACGTTAATTTCAGTGAGAAAGTGTGGGTGGCAAGAAAATCACCGAACACTCAAAATTGACCGGTTTTGGAAAAATATCCATAAATTGGTACGCATGAGTGGATCCTCACATGGCATGAACTTTAGTAGTAAAAATACCCATAATATAGTAAAACATCAACCCACTTTCCTTCCTCTTTCACAAGTTACGGCTAAAAATCATGGTGGCAAGATGATTAGCGAACGCACTGTAAACCTTGTAAATAATTTATAGAGCACCCCTGACTTTTTCATTTAAATCCTAAGCTTTCTTTGCAGATAGTCGCTATCACCCTATTGATTGTTGCATATGATAGCCCTATTCAAGCTCTATCTGTGTGTTATTTTGGTAGTTCAATATATGTTCATTTATGAAAGCCGTGAGATCAAATATAAAAAAGTACAAAAAAGTAGCTGTAAAATAATTATAGAGCACCTATAAAGTGTGTGCAAAAACTAAGGAGCATTGGAACAAAAGCATAATATCTTAGCATATTTATACTAGTTTAGTCTTAAGGAACCCTAATAAGCAAATTTTATTGTACACAGTACGTTTTGAGTATAATGCGGTCCAATTGTTGCATTACTTTTTGGACACCCTTTAAAAAAGCAATGTTTATCAACTAAATATTTCGCATACATACTCAACTTGAAAACCACAACATGTGTTCAAAGTGTACCCTCAGTCTTGTTTTTAGCAAGAACAAAGTTTAGAGAGCAAATCAATCATATGCAACAATCAAATGGGTGATAGCGACTATCTGCAAAGAAAGCTTAGGATTTAAATGTAAAAGACAGGGGTGCTCTATAAAATATTTACAGGGTTTATGTTTAATGGGATGAACAGTGCATTAAAAAACTTTAAATTAGAAATTGTAACTGGAGAGGGATCACCTTCCACTAGCACAATTTATCACTTTTACAGATACAATAAGTAACAATAATCATTTTTATTACATAGTATTTATTTTTGATATTATGACAGCTGCTATGGAGAAGCGGTACAGTTAAATAATATTAAATAAATAAATAAATATGAATTTAAATGAGTTGAATATCCATTGTAGGAAAAGTACTTCTTGTTGAAAAATACGCAGTTATGTTCTGGTTCGCAATTCAAGGTGACATGAACCTTTAAACGGCGGTTTAAATTTGATGTGTTTGTACATTTACGGGGACACTTCAAGCAAGGATAGTATTTTGCCGAATTGGTATGTACTCGTTGGTGTCGTATCAAATTATGTTTCTGGGTGAATGATAAGTTACAGATTGAGCATTTGTAGGGCCTTTTCCCAGCTTACATCTGTTAAGTCACTGATGGTTTTAAAACACTCTTCGCATATTCCGCATTTGTAAGGCTTTTCATCTGTATGAGTTCGAGTGTGGATATTAAGTTCGGATTTACTCTTGAAGGTCCGGTTGCAGATTTGGCACTCAACTTTCTTTACATTCTCGTGAGACCTGAGATGTCGATTCAGTGTGCCGAGAGATGGAAAGGATTTGTGGCAACTAGTACATGTGTGATCAAATTGTCCGCGATGGATTTTGATATGTAAAGTTAACATATGTTTAGGTCTTACTACATAAATTACAAGGATATCGAGTCCGGTCATGTACAGATTTGATAAGAGACTTCCTTCCAGAATCAGTTTTTGTCCACAAATGGTGCACGGATAAGCCATTGAGCTGTTTTTTCATCGTAAATGCAATCAAAATTATGTAAAAGTCAAGTTGTCACAAAACTCCAAATTTAACTCGAGTAATTCGAGATCCTCGATTCGAAAAAAGGGTAAAGCTGACCAGATTTTAAAATCAGCTAGCCAACCACTGAACAGTTACTAGATTTAAAGTGTTTGAGGAATCCTACCAAAACAATTCATACTAATTCGTGTAAACACATTCACAAAAAACTAATTCAGTTCTACTTATTGACAAGCATGATTCAAAATGCGACTGTCACCAATTTCGATTTTGACTATACTTTTTTATGACAGAGATATCGTGATCCGGAAGCTCGAAATTACCACCAGCACAACATCTGTTACTTCCAGCCAGGAGTAAATGAAGTTTTGTAATAAAATTATTCAACAAAAGCTTGTTAATTTAAAAGATCTTCATCTGGGTAATAATAAGCAGTTTGTAGGCAATGCAACCCCAAAACTGTATAGATTACATAACTTACGTAATTATCAGCATATCAAATATAATTGTTAAAAATACTGCAGAATTTTTAATTGCAGTTAGGCAAAAAGAGTTAGGATAGTAAGAATGAGGATAACACTTTAAGAGAGAGTGATCTAAGAATGTGATATTTTTGCTTTCCCAGTCTCACCAATATTTCGAATTTTGGAACTACGCAAACTTACAAAATATGCTTACGGAAACATAATTGTCACTTTATTGAATTGACACTTATGGCGAATAAGGCATTATGAGAATTAGTTTGTGATGAGAATTAATTTTTTGTTATGAGAATTATCCGTTATGAGAACATGTAATTATGAGAATTCGTCTTATATGAACTATCCTCAGACCGCAGAATCTCTTTGGCAGTCAAAGGTTTTGAGAAGGCTTGGAACAGTCAATACACTTAAACTCCCGTTGTTACAGAAATTACAAACAATCATTGCCATGAATTGCAACAAAATTTGATTCGGGATATGTTAGATGGTATAGAGAAAACAAATAGTAAAAATAATCCGAACTTGTCCAAGATGTTTTTCAGTGGAACCGATTTGCCGATTGTCTTACACCCTCCCCACATTAAAATAGCGGATACCACAAGTGTAGCTATCCATGTGTGCAAAGTGAATGAAGAAATCCCAGTACAGAAATTGAAATATATTGATCTTCGTTACCGTTAAAGTTGGCCACGATATACATTAGGTAATATGCTGCATTGTTTGAAAATTTTAAACTTGTTTTCCTCAGGTCTGCACGAGGAATTGTATCACCGTATGAACCAAAACTGACTTATGATGTATTGGTTACTATAGCGTCTTGCCCTATTCAAAAATTAAGGAATGAGAGCAAGAAGAATGAATGACATGTTATGTGAGTGACTAGCTAAAGGCTTAATTTGCCATTAAAAGTGACTGTCATCGCGATATTTCCTAAAAAGCTAATTCAAATTTTTATTCATTTCATAATTGGTGTGTGTCAGCGCATATTCCTTAAAAAACCAAAGCAAACAACAGCACCCACCTTTAGTCAAAGTATCTTTTTATTAAAACCCAAATAGTTAAAATATAATAAAGATAATTTATGTCTTTCATGACGAAAATATTCTTAACACTCAGATAACAAGTCTTGGTGAGAACTACTTCATACATAGATACAATTATGATTATGGTATAATATTTATATTTAAAAGTACATTTAAAAGAAGAAAATTTTCAGAACTGCGATTACCAATAGGAACACAAAAAATATGATGACTACAACTTTTATGAATGTGAATATCATACGCTTGCGGATGTTGAGAAGAATACTTTGCATTTCAGCGAAAAATTGGTCATCGTTGCAACAGCAATAGATATGGCGCCCAACAAAAGGACTCCTTTCTGATCCCACGTGTGTCCTTTCAAAATGTCGTTCGAAGCTGTCACGATAGAAGGGCCTTGATAGTTTGAAATGATCAGATGTCAAATG
>JAQIXX010003678.1:0-18691 GCA_034700605.1 Willowsia nigromaculata | reverse complement strand
CCTTGACAAAATATAACGATGTATATTACAACAATGGTAGAGTCCTGCTGTGCTCTATACCCAGTCGGCTGTGACTCCTCCACAACTACTACTTTCACTAGAGCACATCACCAGCGATCGAAATGAAGATGACGATGAACGATGATACTTGTAGTTTAGAGGCTATAGTTTTTGGGTCATTGAATCTTTATCCTTCTTCGGTTGCTTGTTCAACACGGTATTACAACAGTATTCGTAAGTCTTTGTGAATATCACAATAATAAAAACTATGTTTCTTGGTTCTTAATAGTTTACTATGTAGCTCAATGGAAGCTTGATCTTCTCAAACTGCTTAACTATCAATCAATCTACACTTGTATTATTTTATTATGGCCTATATATTAAGGAGAAGGAAGGCTGTTGCAAGCAGCTCTCCACACACATTCACTCTCCTTCTTGTTTGTTCCCCTATCTTGAGGTTTTTATGTGTTGCCCCGTATTACACTGGATTTATGGACACTTCTATCCACAGTTTACTTGTTGAAGGAAAACAACTACTCCTACACACATTATACCGATAATATGAGTTTTTCCTTTCATCGCTTTCTTTACTAGTGTAGCATTTTTCACAAAAACTGTTACGATCAGCGGTTGTAGCATCCACTATCCACAAGAGGCCATTATGCGATTGGCAATAAAAATAGAATTCTACTTGAAATGTTTATTGTTACTCACTGTTGTGCCGTGTGGTGGGGTATCTGTGGATGTCTGTGGATGTCTGTGGTAAGTGGAAACTACCCACACACGCCTCTTTACAAAATATGTTGAATGGGTAACGGACTTGTCCACCGACAACAACAATATCCGTTCGTTATGCAAAACTACACGTACCGTTTCTTATTTTTTTCTGCCTCAGTGGCTTTTTCACCTTCTCTTCAAGAAGGACTTGCAATAACGGCTGCTGACTTACTTAGTATCACCCTTGAAGTTCATTGTAGATACTTGATTTCCTCTTCACTTCCAGACTTGGCCTTGCCCGACTGTTAGAATTGAAGATATCTGAAAGTAGAACAGAGAAATATTATAAAACATGGTATTAAGTTTAGGGAACTTCAAAAGCTCTATAAACCTATTTTCTGATGAAACAAAATACAATACAAACCAAAAATGTCAATTTATTTGTGCAGACCTTGTCACTCGTCTTGTGAAATATTCAAGCAATTCTGGTAAACTCAGTCGCTCAGGCATTAACTTTTCACCTTGTTCATGGAAATTATTGGATAAATAAGTGCAGGTAGGTAGGCTTAGCTCACAAGTCATTATAATATTATGTCAAAGACCAAAGATAGTGAGTTTGCGTTCTACTTCCATATAAGCACTTAAGCATATACCCCCGCTTTTTAGGGATATATAATTTATCCCTAGAGATTTTCTCATGCGTTTCATTTATGCATGTAGAAAAGTTGAATTTTGTTCGTGGAAACACCTCCGCACTTTTAAGACGTAGTTACATTTCTATTGAATTCATGATCACAAATAAATGATTTAAGATTGAGCCCTTCCAACACGTGTACATAGTTAATGTTTAATAATCATTAATTTTCAATACAGCGTCTCACCTTGAAGTAAAATAAAATGTATATTCTCACTTAACTAGTGAACATTATTACTACGATTACGTCATGTGAATAACACGTCTGGTGGTAGACTGACTGGCCTACACTGGTTCTAGCTATTTCCATCCCACCTAATATATGTTTATATAGATCTAGACCACCATAAAATTGCTTCAATTTTCCTATTATTTCTGTCCATTACCTAACCCGCATTTGCACCTATAACAAAAGTGTGCATATAATGTATATTTAGTTAGCTTTTGTCCTGAGGGGCAATAATAACCATGCATTCAACTAGGCTCATACCTGGAATTTGTCAGCTTTATGAAGGAGAAACGTGAAGCACGTTTTTATAATTCCGTGCATATAAAATGCACACAAATGTTATGTGCAATAACATATTATAGTTTACGCTTGACTGCTTTTTACTAACCAACCACTATCATCATTTAAAAGCTTTTTCCTGCGTATATATAAATTTAGTTTTCCATCGATTGGTAAAGTTTCGTTTTTTAAATTCCTTCGTTTTACCACACACATTTTGTCATAAAGTTCAGATTGAAAGCCTAAATGTGTGCATGCGTGCTCAATATATATGTGTGTCTACGCAAGTGTAAATTATAGCCGCATAGCTAGTTGCATCTTCTTCCGTGAAAGCTCCATTGAAGCAAAGTTTATAAGAATCACCCTCAAATAACACAAAATTCAGAAAGTTTATATAGCGTGTACTATGCGTGTAGCAGGTGAGTTGGAGCATATCCACATGAGTTCTAAACTGATACTGTTTTCCAAAGCTTTAGAGAGAGAAAGATAGGCTGCACATTGGCTTCTTTTTCCATAAAACTCTGTCATTTTACTCAAGGGAAAGTTCTGACAACATTTTTGCTATACTTTCACTATATCATTATTTACATAATAGTAGTCTTGATATACTGTTATTTCATATCCTTTCGCATTTCCTACCATCATAATAAACAATGCGTGAATGGATTTTGATATAGTGCCTTTTTCAGAGTGGAAGTAAAACAGATTCTTTTTTGTGTTTTACCAAAGCCAAAAAAGAGTAGCTAGATATTACTATTCACTAGAATGAAGTAGATATTAGGCGTGTGAATCGATGACTGGAGAGAACGAGGATGGAGAAGGAAAGAAGCAACGACTCGGGAAATGAAGATGTCATCTTTCACTTCGTCTCCACCAAAGTGCAGGAAAGCTTCAACATTACTTTACTTCATTTATGCACGGTATGACGGTTTCACTAGAAAAAATGAATTCCACAGGGGCCTTGATACCATAGTACATTATCTAGAGTGACAATTTTCAGCGAATGCAAGTACTCAGCAACATTGCACAAATGCTTAGTTTTTAAGTTGAGAATTATTTCGGAATCAATCTAGTACCAAGCTCCAGATAAGTGCAATGTATTTGTTTTAAGCATATTCTTGAAGCCAAGTCTTACGTATATGGGATCTTGCTTCAGGACTGAGAAGGTTTGCTAAATACTTTGTCCACGACACATTTGGTTGGTACATGAACAACGGAAAAAGTTTGTTATGCAAGCGGTTGTTGTTCATCCACTTTTGACTTCAGTAAAAACGTTCGGGTGAGTTGCTACAATACCCAGATTATACTTTGTATGTAAATAGTACAAAAGCTAAGTTTATAGTAATGATGTCTATAAATGTTTGTTCAGAAGCAAATATCAGCATTGGTTACTCCTAAATATGAATATTCATAATATATTGAAAAAGAGTCCCTCTGTGAAAGCGCTCTCATGTGTATTTCCTTCGAGTTCATTATAGTTTCCGCTCGCCTAGCAAACACTAAGTGAATACAAATTGTTAACTGAATGTTTATACATAACTGTGTGTGTCCCAAGAGATTACATTACTGTTATGCCCCGTAAACTTGTTTATTTATACGAAAGAATATTCGTTTATAAACTATTTCTACTCTATGACCGCATATGGCAGGCTGTGTGCATAAAAAAAAGTCTGAGAATAAAAAAATGACAGCTGCCGATTCTACTAGGAACTCGACAAATATTGCACACGTTTTGGCCAACAGCAAAAAACGACGCACCATCCGCCTCTACCATATTATTTGGCAACTATGATGATATTGCAACAAATATTTTGTTGCCTATTCGTTATATGGAATGATCCAGGATCAAAAAAAATTTTGGTGACAAGTATGTGCTTCTTGTGTGCAATAGAATTCCATCGCTGCTTAAGCTCCAATGTTGAAAGACTCTTTTCAAGCTTGAATGAGTGTACTCTCTCGAACAAAAACACCCATTCATATTTTTTGTTTGTTTTTCGTGCTACTCCGCTTGCAAATAGAATCGAAAGGAGAGAAGTTGATGTTGACAAAAATCACCCCACCTTTTTTTGTCGAGAGTACAAGCAGCACTATACATTTTTATGAAGTCGGTTATTAAATGAAGAATAAAAGTTTGAGATTATTTGTCGTGATATAGTATAATGGTGATGAATTCATAGGGGGTTTGGATTGCATATGGAACATTCATTGCTTTGAAATGATGATTTATGCGTGCTATTTATTTTACCGCTTCCACCATGTCCCCGCGCTGCCTCTCTGTTTGCAAAACGCCATGCGATTTTTATCGCTGTTTCTCAAGGGAGCGTATTTTTAACTGTTACTATATTACCAAGAGTTTCTCTAATGCAATACACACAGCAGGCCTTTTTGAACTTTTGGCAGTACGGGTCTTGATCATGTCGCTGACAATGTGTCGACTACCACTTGAACAAACTACATTGCATAATAATATTGCGATGACATTTTGTTGAAACAACATGAGAGGAAAAAAAACAAAGGCAGCTTTCATTTCAAAATTTTAGTAATGATCTGTGATTCTACGAACGAGAGAATAATAACGGCAAACTGTACAACGGGTAAATTTGTATGCATTTATATTCAACACGCAGTTTATTACTTGTATAATTAACCTCTCCGGTTGTGTATATACTGCCGTTGAACGGATTTTTCGGTTAAGCAAGCACAAACTTTGCTACTAAAGTCTCTACGTACACGCTCACCGAGGTATGCTAAGCATAAGGACTGTTAAAAATAGTAAGTGAAAGTACTAATGAGGTAGAGTCTTTTTATTACCATTCCTCTCGACATGGTACATCTTGCTTTGCTGCTGATACTCGAGTTCATTTTTATGATTCATGCATATAACATGAAGGTATAGGTGCGGATGGAGAAAGAATCGAACGCGATGAAAAGGACATTAAACCTCATTTATACCAAGCTTTTTATGACTGCGATGCCTCTTTTAGGTACAGAGAGCGTCGTGTGTAAATGCTAGTTTGATAGGATTAAGGGTATTACATCAGAGTCCTTGAAAGAACTACTATTCGATGCCATTCATATAATACCCTTAAGAAGTTTGTGCCAGTCTCAGTTCTCCATTCTTTCATAGTTCTGAACAAGCAACTAGCCTGTTTATAGTAGCAAAAAAGCACACGACCAGGAACGAAAAAACGCAGAAAAAAAGAATTCCCTTTATTTTCCACGAATGCGTGTCAAGTTTACTTGTGTATATTTGCACAAGAGAATATCTACCTTAACCAGCAGTGGCTCTTAATACATTATTTTGAGAGCTGAACTGAATGGGAAACACAAAAGCCACCAGACCACTGCAGTTTGTAAGCGAGTGGCATTAGCAGTAAAAATGCATGGGTATGTACGTTTCCCTTTACGAATGCCCAATCCTCAAGCTCGAGCAACAACGGTTCTTAAAGTGTTTTTCAAAAAGGTTATTGGAATCTCGTGTCGGTCAACAGTTTCCCTGTTCTCCCTGTTCTCTTGAGATACATATATAGCAATTCAAAAGTTAACGAATCCCAAACGAGTCTGGAGAGTTTATTTGAAAAGAGCAGCATTATATTTAAGGACCAGCTTTAAAAAAATTTTCAATGAGAAACGAGAATTTTTTTTATTCCCGTGACACAGAAAATGAAAAAAAGGACTAACTTATGCTTTGCATAATAGAAAAAGAAGTACTGCTGAAGTTCAATTTATGTTAGCTACCACATGGGACTTTCACTCAGGTTCAATTTTTATTTTATGTATCGTTTTGCCTTTAATAAATCCCGATTGGTTAGCTTTTACTCAGCAAGGAACAAAATAATAGTTGATGTTTAATGCAGTAGTATGTATCGAAATGAGACAAATTTCCTCTGCCCTATGTTACTTTTCGAATTCTGAGTATAACACCTAGAATCCTAAGATTACCACTGTGCTTGGCAATGAAGACATATTGAATGCTTCACCTCAAAGGTTCACACAGTGCATTCAACCGTTGTAGAAAAAAACACAAGGAGCTTATTTTCTAGATGTACACATGTACTATACAGTGTTCGTATGGTTTATTTTAAAGTTTATCTGTATGCAGCGCGCCACTGGATGAAATGTAATCGAGGTGTTGCATTTCAGTTGTTCTTGCTCCTGTCAAGTCTCCAACTGCAAATAAGTCGTAGTCGCAAGCGTGAAATTTTTCTTGGAAATTGAGCTCCAGTCTGGATGGGAATGATACTGCGTAGAAATCTTGTACCATAGTAGAGTGTACACTTAATCGTAGATGTGTGGTTGTTCGATATGGCTATATTACAGTATATAAATAGGTTTTTAAGGAGGAGGATATGTGTGGCTAAGGGTCCCATCCAACAAACGAGACGAAGGTCTTAACCTCTTGCTTGAATCTTAAGCCTAGTAAGAGTTACCCGTGATGAATTGATAACGAGACAGATCCAAATGCGAAGGTTGGAAAGATCCAATTTATCTTCGCTTTAGTTAAAGAAAAAAAAGACGAAGAAGAGGTAACCGAGAAAGAAGAAAAAGTGATGGTCTGCCTTTCTAATACGGGCGTACTTTATGTATTATTTCCGTGGTTCTTCATTTTCATGAGTATATCCATATAGGTATGTGTACTTCAAAACAGAATATTACCTAACCTAAAGTGTATCGTGTTACATAGAAGAAGTGCATGTGTTCATATGAATTTTATAAGTTGGCAAGTTCAGCATGCCGTTCTAGTCGCCGAAAAAGTAATATTGCACATTATATCGCGTTGTCAGTTGCTTTGCTAGTGACTACACACACATGCGTATCGAAATGAAATACCCTGGACCCTGTCTTCTTTTTTTCTTCTCCCTTTCTCCAAAAACTCTCTGAACCATATGGCTTTCATGGTGTCTTAACTCAGTAAAGAAGCTTCTTTTTTCATCGTGCAACTCGCTCTCTTCCTTTCTCCGTTATTCTAGCAGAATTACTTCACACCACACTTGCACATACATAGATCACACACACCTATACCACTTTCTTTTGCAAAAAAGATATTACATTGTATCTTATACACATACGAGAGCAAACACAAGGCGATGTTGGTTTCGGATGGCTGACTGGTTGGCACTAGTATGGCGTGAGTAGACATTGTAGGATGCGAAATGGACAGGTACATTTTTGGTGTCAAAAGTGGAATTTCTACTACTTTTTTATTGTCAGGTTTTTTCCCAAGAAGTCACAAAAATGGGATCCTCCAATATGTTTCTTTCTGACTGGGGAGGATATTAAGAGCTTTGAACACAGGAAGAGGACGTCGACTCGAGGACGCAGAAAACAAGTATTTCTTTCACAAGATTGTAATGCAAAATGTTGGTCTATAGGAGAAAACGCGTGAGGATTGGAGAAAGCAGTGTCAGAATGATACATGAGCAGACATTGAAAAGTATCAAATAATATGAAAAAAGTGAGAGGGAAAGTCTAGTCAATTATAAACCAAATTGTACAACAGTGTCCTTTCGTTCACCACTTCCTCACTGCAATTTTTCCTTGAAAATATTCCCAATGAAGGAACACAACAATCCTGAGGATTTCATTGACTTAAGGGAAAACGTTGTTTGGCGTGTGCGAATACATACCAACACAGCTTACTTTAGTGAGCTAGACGAATAGCTACCCAAGATGAATGAATATATATCCGCGTTATATTCTGAGATGTGTTGTGCAGTGAAGAGAAAATTGGAAGGGAGGCAGAAAGGAAGTACAGTAAGTAACTTTTAAACACCAGCAACTTTGTAATCGACTTTACTGTAGTAGCATGCTGCTCGGTGAAAGTAGGTGGTTTCGGTAAGAGGAACAGGAAATTCTAAGAATCAGGTGAATTAGTCCGCAAATGACATTGAAGACTTTGTTGATGTGTTGTTTGATGCCTTTTCCTTTCCCTATCTTCCCTCTAGACAAGCTGTTGTGGCTAACGTCAGATGAGGAGTTTATAACTTTTGGTCTGTCGTAATTACATTTTCCTGGAAAACAATAACCACTTTTCTAGGATGTTTCGTAGGATCTCTACATTTATCTCCGCTGGTGCCTTTACTAGGAGCGCATTAAACGTTGTATATTATGGAGTAACACTTCTTTATTAATTACTTTGTTAACTAACATTCAAGTTATTACTTTTTTACTTTTACTTTCTTCGAATATCTTGTAAAAATCTTGTCATAGTTTTCTTAAGACGCACGTGAAATGGGAAATAAATGAAGTTTGATGTAAGTATTAAGTGCAATCACGTGTTGTTTCGAGTCTGACAGATAAGAATGCGCCCGTGAATTCAAGATTAAGATCGACCGAAAAAATTGCTACATGTGGGAACGTGGGAATTAAAACAAATGCGGGAACCCTGACTAGTTTCAGACATAGTGTTTAAGCCTGTAAAAAATTTCAGACACACAGACAATATTTCTATGCCTGACTTCTACCATTCTATATATTCATTTAATTTAATCGAATCACGAATCATGTTGATGTAGGTTTCTCCTAATGGCTGTTTTCTCTCCATTCTGAGTGCACCTGCACTTGTCTAGCTAGTAACTAAATCAAATTAAGAACAGTTATCGCTGTCATTGTGATGTATGCCCTTCAAAATGAAGGTCAGAGAATCATTGGATAACCGCTTGTTATTAAATTCATCAATCAACGTAGTGGAAAATATATGTACAGACGGAAGTCATTTTAAAAACATATATTTTGTTGATTCAAGTTACCCCACTTTCCCGTTTCCGATTAAGGTCGCTGGTTATTTTACAGCATGTATATCTGGATGATAAATTCATACTAGAAAAGCAAAAGCCCGGGAAACAACAACGGAAGTAAGTTACATGTTGATGAAGATCCTGGAAAGATGGATTTTATCAACCATTTCGACTGAAAATCCATTGCTTCCTGTCGCACATATATTATTAACACACTGCTCTGATAATGACACCCGTGAAACATGGTTGCAATCTCTCTGCTTATTCATTTTTAAAGGCCCTTGTAACCTACTAAATTTGCGATTAACTTTTCAGAGAGATGAGAAAGCTTCCTCTTTCCACTACTATTCCACATTCGCTCCATGCATAATACACGCACTGGCATTTAAAATGGAGATAGCTTATGGCTTATATGTAAAGTTTCCTTTAAAATTCTAATAAATTCTTAGCACACACGTCAACATAATGGATGAAAGGCTCTTTTGAGATGAAGGAAAGCATCATTTCAAAAGATGTACATAGGAATAGCATTTTGCGTGGCTGGAAATGGGATATGCGAAAGTAGATGAAAACATATAGATTCAACGTGTTTTGCAGCTGTTGTAATAGTCATATATGACAACAAAATGAATGGACGAGCACAAAGAGATGAGAGAAAATTTCAACTTTTTCTCTGGAGAAAGTCGTCTTCTTCTTGTAGTGATTATGAAGCTAGATAAGAACAGCTCTCGCCAGAATAAGTATGTTTGTTTGACTACTGGAACGAACAAGAGCATTCCCAGCAGTTTTATAAATGTGTATTTTGCATGCAAATGCAAATATTTTCTGGAAATAACTATCACTCAATCGAAAAACATGTCATTTCATTTTATGATCTGACATGATGAAAACTGCTTTATACGCAGCTTATTTAGGTCGCTCTGAATACAATTCTCAGCTCATGTATTCAACTTTTTCATGCCTTCTTCCTGCCGAAAAAAGCAATGAAGGCAATAATATCATACTTCAGGGACATATTATTTTTATTCGAAAAGCTGTAAGAGTACATTCTATGTAAAAAATCGTCCTTCAACGTGTCCTATTATTGCTCCTTTTTTAAAGTGTTCGTATTTATAGCAATCACAAAATCTAAGAAGATAAAGAGAAAAGTGCTCAGTATGCGATGACATGTAAAATCTTACTAGTTCCCGTTTCTACTTAGTCACTTGCATGGATCCCAAAAAAAAGTTGTTGCAATGGCTTTTAGATATGTGAACATGAAAGTGATTTTCACAGGCCTAATGAATAATCAATGTTCAAATATCACGTCTATTTCTCCAGTGATTTTCTCCACTTGTCCCCTTTACATTCGCTCTGAAAACATCAACTGAGCATTTTTATTTCGCAAAAAATTGCAATGTTTTGAAGGTTTCATTGGCATAAATGGCCATAAAAATAGCTTCAGCTTTGATACTAGTGTTTTCTTTGACTATCGGAAAAATAGTTGAATGAGCTATAATGTCGTCCCACATCTCTGCTAATGCAACGGACATTCACTAAATTTCAAAATAAAAGGCTTTTGGACAAAAAGTTTTTCCATTGAAATGAAAGAATTTCCATTGAGATTGCTTTTGATGGAAAGTATACACCTTATTCATGGCATTGAAAATTTCCTAAGCCTCTTTCTCGAGGGTATAAAATGAAATCGTCCGAAACTCTCAGTCGATAATCCTTTCCAGCTTTTATTATTACATTCGCTATACACGAAATGTATTATTACTTGCAGCACGTATCACTTGTGAGCCTCCTTTTATGTTTAGTAAGAATTGCAAATACATGGAAATCCTTCTTGAAAAACAAACTTACCAAAAGGATATTGAAATATATGCAAATATTATGAAATATTTTTAATACTTAGTTTTTAAGTTTTTATCCCTTTTTGAGTTTCCGATAAATGTTTTACAGATTTTTGCATCTGCGTCTCTATACACTTCCCGATCTCAATCCTTTCAACAGTTTTCAGTTTATAATTTGTAATTACTTGCTAAAAATTACTTAATATTATGTGCATATGGTGAAACGTTGAACAGAATACATAATGAGTGGAACGTCGACAATTCACATTGCAAATTATACGTTTAATTACTAATTAGCCGGAGGAGTATCGTCCACACTGTACATTATAAAAACATTTTAGCAGTTTCTTTGTTGACTGTGAACCTGTCAACTGTTCTTATTCCAAGGAAAGTAAACTTTGTAGCTTATGAAAGAAAGTCAAAGTAAATAAGTAATGAAAAATAATAGCAAGGGTATCATTACAAAGTTTGGGTTGAATTTCTAAAAATACGGAGCCACGTGAATATAAGTTTGAATATATATGTTAGTCTGGCAAGGACAACTGCTGACCTGAACTAATCGCGAAAGAACGGTGCAGGAATGCAGTTGTAGCGGCTGGGCCCATTTGCTCGTTAATGATACATTTTGTATACTTTTCCACACAGTTTTAGCACATTTGTAGCTTTTAATGGTCTCCTGACATGGAAAACAAAAGCTCTAAGGAAAGGGGAACGCAGAGGGAAGTAAAACATAATTGGCAAACAACGGTACATTAATTAAGATGGACAGAGCTTTTGTGAATGACAGATTTTTCTGCGGGCAAAAAGCAGCAACTCAATGGTCATATAATGTATCAAGAAGCCACAATATACAAATGGTTATAATATCCCTAAACTTTAATTGCATGCAAGCCATATTACATTGGACAAATAATCTGTGCATAAATATACTTATTATGTTGGCGTGGCATAGAGTACAATAAACCGTACTCCCGATCAAAAAGTAGTACCCACATGTAAGTGTTTAAGCAAAGTTTTCAGTCGATTTGATTGGCATGATCCAATTACTTTTGGTTTTTGATACTTCACTCCAATATTATTGTGAACCCACCTAACTGCAGAAAATCACGAATGGGTAACAGCTTTCCCATCGCAGTCATTTTCAACTTGGCCAACTTTTCGTCCTTCATGGTTTGTGAACTTAACTGTTGTTTACGCTTTTGTTGGCAAAAAATTGGAAAATTCTTCCCAACTAAATTGCAAACAATGAAAAGATCAATGTTTCAGACTACAAACAATTCAATGTTATTAAAAAGTAAGAAATGTGAAATAATTTCCACCCTATATAAAATGTTTTGCGTTTATAAAAAATCAATTTGATAAACACACCAATCAAATCTAGAAACTTTCAGGAATCCAATAAAATCCAAATGTTTGTATGGAACACTAATCGTGAATTTCTCTTTCACATTGGATTATAATTGAGCACGACTACAAAAGAAACTCTTTAAAAAAATTCATTGTTTACTCTATACTATCCATTTCACATACATGTCCACAAAAAAAAAGGGAATAAGGATTAAATTTTCAGATAGTCAAGTAGAGGAGAGAAAATGGTGCAATAACAGGGGAAAGCACACTTCTACTTGACACACACTCAAAAGTTTATACATTTAAATTTTTGTGTGTGACGAGCAGTGAGAGTTTAATAAATGACATATAAATAGTGGGTTGACAAGCGTGTATGAAATATTCCAAGAGCGATTTACCAAGTCCATAAAACACACCCTTTCCTTCTGAATTCACACTGTTGGACGACAGGAGTCATGCAATGCAAACCACTGCTACCCACTTACATTTCATGTATTTCAAAATTCCATGCTTTCACCTACTTAACTTCGCGCTATAGAAGAATATAAAATAACTTAAGCATGGAAAATACTGTATGCGTATTTATACAACCTATCATTCCTAGTAATTTTGAGCGTTAGAATATGCATGTGTATGCCTTTTCTTTTCGCTTCCCTCAGTTTTCTCATTGTTTTCGCCACTAAATGGCAAAAATCCCACGCATTCACTTTTCATTTTCATATTATTTCTCCCTTTGTTATGGGTCCAGTAACTGTGAAATGGGAACAATTTTCTGGTTGAACTATTGTTTTTTTCGCACACACATATATTTTCAAAGCTATAAAACTATTAAAGAAATCAGAAAATGGCATACGTCATCCAATGCCTTTTAATTATCTAGACAGCAATTTAAAATGAAAACGATACCACAAATTAAACAGCCGAGATAAACATTTATATCCCTTAATAACACTTTCGATGACGTATGTACACGTCTGCTGAACTACAAGGAAGAGAGAAACGGTCGCGAGTCGCAAAATATTTTCTAGGAAGAGTTGTCCATGTAATCCCTCATCAAGACCGTCGCATTTCCTATTAGTATCATGTCATATCAATAATGTATCGTGCACGGTTATGAATGCTGCTGCCTGGAATAAATCACCATCAACTTTGATAAATGATTGATTTTTGACAAAATATTTGTCAAGAGAAGCTTTTCTTACTAAGGCCGATATGCTTCTTGTATTATGTACACGTGTGTATTAGTATACACCTCCTTTATTTCCCAAGGAGCACAAGAGAGCATCACTAGCAGCCACATACATCACACTTGAATGATGACTACGAACGAGCCAGCAAGGTAAGGTATTTATGTAACTAATTCTCATTGTGTCATCCCCATTTTTTATCATCACAAAAGGAACAAAACCTTCTTATACTTTTTTCTCTTGTCAGGTCTATTTATACAGCGATCGTGTGTGTGTGTGTATTTTTGGATATAATGTATAACGTGTGTGCTTGCTGGCTTGACTCATATGAAAATGAATTGTAGGTAGCTGATGAAAGCATCAAGGTTTTTTGTGTCCTGTTTTCTAAACTGCTGCGTAGTCTACCCCTTTATATATCATGTGACGCGACGCATACATTGATCGTGGTGGTGAGTAGAAGGCAAGTGAATGAATAGACCAGGCTTTTTAGGAAGAAAGCAAAAGTAAAAGACGGGAGGGAGAGAATGAAAAGGTAAGCTGAGCAAGTAACAGTCATCCGAATGGATTTATAGAATATTAAGATATATAGTTCCGGGAGAACGACTCTAGAAAAGGTATTCATCCATCCGACACATTCCTTTTCTGTCTCTTGTGGCTCTACGTCTGACAGTGACGAAGTATTCGCAAAAAATCGAAGGATGAACGCCTGCAAGATTTTTATTTATGACATAAGACCAGTGCTGCTACTGCTCCCTCTCTTTTTATTATTTGCTTTGGACTGAAAGAGCGCATTTTGTTCTGTTACCAAATACGTACCTATGTATCATCACTGTTTTTCTTCCTCTACCAAACTTTCTTCATTCAATAGGTAACGGCACGAAAGAAAATGTCTGGTAATACGATATTTGGCAGTAAATAGGAAGTAAAAGTGAAGCATAAATATACTGCCACATGAACTTATATGGGTTGAAAATACGATAGAATATAAAATATTTTCCTCAATGTACTTTGCTACTGTACCATAAAAACAAGTAAAATCAGTAGCCATTTCATTTTATGCTTCTCCTTTCTTGACGGATAGAACATGAAGAGGAAGAAAAAGACTCAGGGAAAAATTGTTTTACTTTTTGAACGAAAAACAAAAAAAAAATGGAGAAAAACTCTTCCTTTTTTGTTGAAACTAAATGAAGCATATATAGTTTTTTAAAGCTAGAAAATATTGTAGTAGAAAAAAGTTGCTTGCTTCAAACTTTCTTTACTGCCTTTCCTCCATCCTCATCATATATATGGCTTTAGGGAAGAAGAGCATGAAGAAAGGAACAAAACGAAAAATGCAATGCCCCATCTCTTTCAGCCTTTTATCGAGAACATAACCTTACAATATAGATTGTACTACTACGCGTGTACAAGGCAGGAAACAAAAGAGAAAGTAGAAAAACAAAGGAAAAAACAAATAAAGACAAAGGAAGAAGAAGAATTCAAAAGTAAGAAGAAAGTGAAAGTTTAAGAGAAAAAAGAGAGCAAGACAAATGTATTTTCACCTGAAAGGGAAAAGTTTTAAAATATTAAAGCAACTTTCACTCTATGAAAGGGCTGTACGCACATGACCATACAAGGAGTACTTCCGTTCAAGGCGACTCATAAAACTACTCTCTGTCGTAACCTGACGGACTACATAACAATAAATATCAAGGTGAAGAAACCATATCGGTTGAAACCCCTATAAAATTGTGTATCATTCTGCAATAATAACAGACTTGAGTTGCCAAATCGAAGATCCAAATAGAAAGGAATGAGGAAAGGAAAAAGTTTTGATGTAATAGGTTTCGAGCCAACTGCTCTAACTAGTATTTAAACATAATATTCTGCAATGTCACATAAAGTTCCTTTCCAACAAACCAACATATAATCATAATCACCAGGGACTAGCAGGTCATGCAACCAGAAAGTTGTGCACTACGCATGATACAAAACTCCATAATGTATCGCCGATGGGCTTCAGTTTTCTTTCTAACCTTTTTTGTTTACTTCCATGTGGAACAACTCAATGGCTACATCTCTTACGGAACGGTAGTTTTAGATAACATTCAAGTACGACAGACTGTCTTGGACATTATCTTGTCGCCATTCTTGACTTTTATTGATTGAGCGTTTGACTTTGTGCATGAAATATAAAATAAACCTACATTGTAAGAGCTGTGACAATTCTCCACATGGTCACTATTTTTGTTTAACCAAATCGAGTCCTGGAATGCTTTGTTGGTGATTCCATTTTTATGACCATACTAACACTCAATTTGTAGAAGAAATTTAAGGTTTTTTCCCAGAAAAATTTTCCAGTTCGATTGTTTCTGGTTTCCAGATTCTTCGAAAAACATTGTATAAATCAATTCGAATTCAGTTGCGACTTGTGACCACAGCATGCTCTATTCGCAGGGTTTATTCACGTGTGCTTCCACCCATATTTACATAATGTTTAGCCACCTCCACTCCTACTCGTTGTATTCCCCCGCTTTCCCTGGCTCTTTTCAGTTTTTGCTCTTTCCTACCACAACATATTTTTGGGACTATTCGTCTGTCTTGTCAGGCGATTCGTTATTCCAGTTATATGTTTACATTATTCGCGTTGATCAGATTTTGTGGATGATTTATTTGGACGGATTCTCCTCTTGAATAAACCATCATCGCGTGCAAACCGACCTTTCCATTGTGAAACAAGATAAACCGTGAAGTGTATGTACCTACTTACCGTAAATTCGCAATTAGAGGCCCTCTCCCAATTACTGGCCTCCCCCAAATAGACGCCCCGGCGTCTACGGTCCCAAAAATCGATGATTTCTCATACAAGCCCCCTCAATTACTCGCCTCCCCCGAATACTCGCCCCGTCAAAAATTGTGTTCCTTATGTATGAAAGTGCATATCTGTCCATGTATTCAGACGTTTTTAGGAAAATTTTCATTCATGAATAGCATTAAATTGACTTTTCACGTAAATGAATGGTAGAAATGCGCTTTTTAATGAAAAGAGCGTACCCATCTCTTCTAATATGTAGACAAATAAAATCTCAAAAGTCGACGTTTGCTGGTAGAGGCCCCCCTCAATTACTCGCCTCCCCCAAATAGACGCCCCGGCGTCTACGGTCCCAAAAATCGATGATTGCTCGAAAACGCCCCGGCGTCTAATTGCGAATTTACGGTACTTGGGTTTAAGGCCACGAAAGAAGTAATTCTCACAAGGAAGGTCTCATAATAGTAAATCGCCAATTGAATAAATACTAGTTTGCTTAAAATTAGTTTTTAATGATTATTACTATGGTGATAACTGTTTTCCCAAATAGAAGCATTTATGACTAGTACTCAAGGTTTCTTAGTGGATTTAATGAACTAAAACGTCACGATATTGGTATTATTTCTGTCTTCACCACAATAATTGCAAACAGCTTCTGATTTCACTTTTAATGAATGCAATATACTGATTTTGAATCAAATTATTAGCAAAGTCATCATGAAAAGCCTTTGAGATATTTGGGTTTTAAACTAAATTCTTTTGTCAACCGCATTGTCATTAGCCCGTAAAATCAACATAAAGATGGTGATAAAAACGGCATTGTCTAGCAAGAATCATTCTAACACATGAACAAAATTTGATTCTGTCTCAAAATGGGATAATTTTTGTGGTGAGAGCAATATAGGCATTGACATTGAGCAACATTGTTTATGCATTTTATTACATTGTGCTAGAAAACTGGCTTTAATTTAGGTCGCTTCCATTTGGGAAAACGCTTATCAGGATCGCTTATCAGAAGCATTGAAAACTGATTCTAAGCAAACTGGCGATTTACGGCTGCGAGACCTTGCTTGTAAGTTTTATTCATAAAACCCTGATTACCATGACTAAATTAGTATTTGTTAAACCTATAAACGCAAAAGAGATTGTGAGTATAAAGGAAATTGTAAGAAAAGACATGTTAGTGTAAGATAGATTTTGTTTGTATTAAATTTGAGATTAGTTGTTTAATATATGATTGTTATGTATGAATTTGAAGCAGCTATCATTTTCGGACTATGTAGTTTTGTTTTATTATTATTTGTTTGGAAATGGTGGAACATCCGACGCATTTATTTTTAAAAACTACTGTAAAGTTAGCTGCAGCGTGACTAAATGGAGACAAGGTTTGAGCAAACCCCCATTAAGAAATTAGGGATCCCTGATGACCTTAACTTCCTGAAATGCCTTCCAGAATGAATGATTCCCCAAAGGAGCAGTGTTGTTAGTAAATCTTGACAATTTTGATTACTCAGCCGCAGTTGGTTTGTAACACAAACGCATACTACATTTGAAGCATAATTGTATTGTATTGTATTTATTTATTAGGTTTCCTGTGGGTTAGCCCCATGAAACCTCCAAAGTATGCAATTTTTACAATTTATACGATTCAGAAAAGTATAAAAATAAAAATAAAATAAACTTAACTACTTATCCTAGAATATATATAAATTGAGAGCTGTCACAAGTTTTGATATCCTATAGTCATCAGTGTTTGCTTTTACAATTGGATACTGACTAAAACATCATAAATGTCAAGGACATCTACTCTCCAGTTATTTTCTAATTCTAACAATGATGTGGCACTTGAATACATAATTTAATTGTTGGATCTTTTGTATCTTAAGTATAAAAATGCAACGATTAGTGTAAGTTCCCCCAGTAGTATGAACCCACCCCATGTCATGGTCTCTGTGGTCTTCCTCTGTTCCATTTCCAATTTTCCGAGGAGCTCAGCGTTATTCTGGTTGAGATATGCATTGACGACCTGGAACTGCAGTATTCCATTATACACGTGGGAGTAGTCAAATCCAATTTTTACTGCAAAGTCGCCCTCTTTTCCATATGAGTTGCGCACTCCATTTATGAATTTGAATTTTACATTTGAAGCATAATCTATCCAGTCAATTTAGCAGGATATCTGTGAATGGTACTAGTTTGCAGATATAAATGTTGTACATATTGTACAAAAAAGCATTAAGAAGAGAAAGGATAGACACGCACGTATTTTTCACTTTGATAATTAAGTTTTTTCCATTCGAAATATTCTACCAATAAACTCAATTTTTATATCAGTTTGATCTGTATTCCTACATCTACAAGACTGATTTCAGTTAGTTTCGGTTGAATCTTTAAAATCGTTTTAGTGAATTTTCAGTGAAAATGTAATTGTTTAGTTATTAAGTGTCTACAATACAAGTTTTTTCCTCTTCTTCTAAATATTGGACCATATACCAGGCCACATCATTCATTGCATTCATATGCAAATCAACTAAGATAAAGGTAAGTTTATTTCGTAATGTATATGTATTCCGAAGACCTTTGTATCCTGCCTTGCATGTAGTCCCCAAAGATACTGCCACACAGGACCAGTGTTAATTGCAGTTATGGCCAACCTAGAAAACTACCTTTCTACTGCAACATCCCATAAAACCGTAGTGACAGATTTGTCTGAGTACCATGATATCTTCGATGGTCTTATTCGCTGGGATCTGCAATGGGAGCCCATCTACCTGGACTAATTGGACAGAGAATATGCTAATGGACCCGACTGTACTCTATGTGGAAAGACAGCTATAACCGGTGAGAGAATCATTACAGTAGACGGCAACAACTA
>JAQIXX010003677.1:0-18701 GCA_034700605.1 Willowsia nigromaculata | reverse complement strand
CGACAGTTGTACGGTTTTTCATGGATGTGACGCCTGATGTGAATCGGTTGACTGGTAGAGCCACTAAAATGTCTGTCACAAAAGACACAGCTAAAACCTGGACCACGGTTAATAATTTTCCTCGCCTTGGCCATTATAATTCCTTGGAATTGGAATCTTTTTAACTTTCAATAATCTGAACTTAACTTTTTAATTGAATACAAAAAGCACGCCTACTCATCAATTAATTTTGTAATGACAAATGATGAGGTAAAACCTTCGACCGACTCAGTTTGTAGCCCCTACTAAAACAAGTCGCTATTATTTAGTAGGGCCCTTAAATTGTGTCTAATTCTGATACTTAATGAGCTCAATAATTGATTTCTTCTACCCGTAGCACAATTAAAACAGGTGAGAATCAGCTGTCACTCGTTTGTTGACAGAAAGACGCGTGAGGTGCAGCTGCAGCGTGCATGAAAAATTTGGCCAAGAAAAGGGTTTCAGAAAACATGCGGCTGATACACGTAATCAGTTGTGGTTCTGCCTCATGTGGATATCTCACCCGCCGCAGAATATCTCGTTTGGAACGGTTTTTGCATAGGTAGTTCAGGTTCTCCAGAGAATTTCGAATGATTTGATTAGTCATTTGTAAAATGTTAAAATATTTAAGGAAAGCGATATCAACTTCATTTCTCGTAATTACAACATAAATTGTATTCGGTAAATGACAAATCAAACAACTAAACACATTTAATGGTTGTTTTACATGCAAAACATTATACCTTTGTTTTTCTCATAATGAATCATTGTAGCCTTTTCTTATTGCTATGCAAATATTACAGAGAAGCCTTGACTATGAATTGGTGCTTATATTGATGGATTCACTCATTTATAAATTCATAGCTTTCATTCATTCAGCAATTGTAAACGAGCAGTCTATCAGTCCAGGTTCTTCTGACTTTTCTGTATGGAATTTCCCTTTTGAATGAAAAATGCTTATCGCCGAACGCCTTTGGCCAATATTTCTAGCACATTTGAAGGCAAACCAAGTTTTGAGCCAGTCTCTTCACCAGTATGATCCCTATGTAGATAAGATAGTGGTTTCCAGATCTTCAACAGTTTCCAAGTTTACGGGAAAACTTGTCATTTCATTTCTCTTCGTTTTTGTGCTGAGTGCGCAGTTAATAACTTACAGAAGTAAATTTCCGCTCTCTTATCAAGTTCAATGTGTATTTTTCATCGTTTCTTATGGGAGCCATTGGTTGATTGCATGGACAATCTGGAGAAAGTCAGGGCAACTGGCTAGTTTAGTTAACAGTATGCTTCAGTTTGAAAAGGAATTCAATGGTAAGCACTAGTCACAAAGGAGGCGAGATATTGAATAAACGAGAAATTAAAAGATTTACAATTTCAGACAAAAACTGGGCTCCAAAACGGGGCAACTCTGGAAAAAAGGCGAGACACGCAATTAAGCCATTCCTCATATCCGGCTTTTTATTCTCAATTTTTGTCGGCTCCTACCTCTGGACCGATCCCTGTCACACAGGTTTCTTTGGATTCACTCTCCTTCCACAGTGCCATCAGTCGTCATCTTCAGATTCCATGGAAAGTTTCAATCTCGTTCTCAAAGCCGTGTTAACATTATTCCAAGCTTGGAACGTCAACTTTCTCGTGGGAAATGGCTGCTATTATGCTGGCCAGTTTATTTACATGATTTGTCATTGCATTTCCAACTACTTGTGTCTTCTCAGCAGAAAGAAATGCTTGGAGACATCTTCCACAAGTTACAAAACCATCCATGAAATTCTCCACAGCTACTCCATGATCCGTTTACTGACCATAACGTACAATGACATTAACAGTTTTGCGCTAGGCGTCGTTGTCTCCACGAATACGTTCCTCATAATTCTCGCATTATATGCCATTCTTTCAGCAAATGTCACAGGTTTCCAACTTCTATTTTTGTTTATAAGCGCGTTCGATAGGACTCTTGTCATTAAGGAGGCGTTTGAAACGATGGGAGTCGTTTACCAAACATCGGTAATTAGTTTGATGAAAATTAAAAGCGCTCATATGACCACCACAACACAAATTGTGTTTACCTCCAGTAACGACCAATTGTCACGGAAAATTCTGGAGAGTCTTCCCCGTGTAAGGATAACGGTTGGGGGTGTAAGCTATTTTGATGGAATGTTTGTTCCAATTAATATCGATTTTGTGATCAAGCAAACAGCCAGTTTTCTTTTGGTACAATAGAATAGAATAGCCTTAAACTTTAAATGTATTCAACATACCTACATATTCTTTTGAGTTTTAAACAGTTAATAACTGACATTTTTTATTTTAAAGTTAATCACCGTAATCACATCTTTTTAATCATTAATTAGGAGAATGCAATGAATGTTTTCAATAGTTGTATGGATGTCAAATATCTGAGACCTTGCATTGGCAATGTCAATGTGACTAATCTTTAACAAATAAACATAATTTGTAAGTAATTTCTGTCTGTGTAATAATATTGATGACTTGATGAGTAATTCATGATGACAATCACAACTAGTCCGCATAATAAAATTACCCACAGTTCCTGTGAATGAATTTTTTTTAAAATCATAAATTATCTCTGGACATTATAGCATTTGTATGTATTTCTGCTGGGTTAAAGTACTATATTTACAGTAAACAAAAAAGAATCAAGGATGAAGTTGAGTAGCGCTTATCTTATCACTCTCTCTTAAGTATGACTCATACGTCCGTCCTCAACGAATATTTATTTGTACATCTGGCAATAAGCTTATTATGTATTTGATAATGCAAACGGGATGTCAATTAAAACAAGGGATCATGAACACAGAATATCCACACAACACTTATCAATTCTCTTTTCAACGAATCAAAAATTGATTAAATACCAAACAAACGTAAAAAAAACCAGTACAATATTACACCCTCATGATGTTCCTCTCTAAGCTTTTATAAAGTGATATAAGGATACAAATTAGTACATCAAAGACATAATATTTAGTTTTCATATTAACTCAACTAGGTTAGTTTCAAACTTCAAACATCAAGAAATACAATTTTCTTGAAATTTTAGGAAACATTGTAATATTATAAGCTTTTTTAAAAGTAGTTGCTAATATTTAAAAATGAAGTCAAGATTTTTTGGTTCATATGCAAAAATGCAAATACTTTGAATACTTAAAGCCAGAGTAGTACTGCGAGTTATAGTTAAATATTTATTTGAAGAAATTGGGATTTATATAATTAAACGACATGATCATAATGACGACTGCAACTTCTACAAGACTGGGATATTTCCTTCGTGATTACAATTCAAGTGATAGTGGATTTTCCACCTTTTTGCTGGCGAAACTTTTTGACGATGGGCATAAAGAGGAGTTACCATTACTTGACAATGACTACCTACAAAAGTTACAATATCTCGAAGGTATAGAGATGAAAGAAATTCGTTCAATTCAAAACTTTCTTCCCAACAAACCAAGAGGATGGTCGCCGACATCCAGTTTTCTGTATAAAATATTTAAAACTGGGCATTTCTTGGAACTTGGAATCAAAAAGGACAAGTGAGTTTATATACCTAGTCTTCAAGACAACTAGATGGAAAGGAAATCAGATCGAGTTACCTTTTACTTTTAGAATTTTGGTATCCTCAACTCGCAAAACAATCTTAGAAATATTGCACTTTATTCGAAACGATGAAACAAAAGAGCTTCTGCTAAAAACAAAAATGAAAGAAAAAGGATATGGTAAAGAGCTGCGTCTAATGTACAACAATAAAAGAGCTCAACAAGTTTATTGGGATCTAATTGGGCACAATAAAGCGCTTGGATTAAAATTTAATTCTTATCTTCTTGTTAGCCATAAGAGTAAGCTTGAAACAATATAGGAAAGTTTTGATAATGGAACGCAACGAAATAATATAGTTGTACAACATTTTCTCGAATATTTAAGATAAGCCAACTGAAAAAGTGGAAAGTACGCTATTCTCAATTCATCGGCTGGATATTGAGAATGCTTGCTTTGTCTATGAAGCAGAAATAGATGGAATTCAGGAAGTGAATACGACAACAGTGAGTGACCCTGCATTTTCTATTGTGGAGGTGAAAACTCACTATGAAGAAGAGTCAGCTATCAAAGTTTTTAAGGAGTATGGGAAAATGTTCGAGATTATGAAAGGAAATGCAACAAGTCCAAGTGTTAATCAGAATCTTAGGTTCATTGAGTCAAATATTTTTATGCACTTTATATATGAACATGTTGTGATCTGACGAGTAAAATGAATTTCTTAATTATTTTGTAGAATGAGAGATAAGTTTATGAAATTACATCCCAAATATTTTCAGTCACTTCTACAAGGCGAATTGGGGAATGTTGACAAATACATTTATGGATTTCCAAATGACAAACAAATGACTGTTCGAGAATTTCCGTGTCATCCAGTATGATACAAATTTTCTAATTTGCTGACAATTATACCTTGGCTGCAAATGTATTTCAATTTCAGGGAGTACTTTTGCAACATGAACTCCAATATTTGAGAGATTTTGTGGAGCTGCTCAATCAAAGTCGTGTGTGCTGCATTGACGCTGGATTAACTTGGGATGACTGGCAGGAGTGGCGAATAATAAAGAACAAGAATGCTATGGAACTTTGGCATGACAATGTAATTGATTTGAAAATAATTTTAATGAAAATTTACATATTAATTATGAATGTTCGTACTTATTGGCTGACCTCGAAGAAATATTTTCATTAATAATGAGTCATTACCTTACTTTTACTCGTCTCATGTTTCATTTTTCCTTTCTAGGAATTGTTAGCGAAACTGGAGATGTGGAAATAATGAAATACTTCTGGAAGTTGTTACAAATGATTAATTGCTGGGGGCGTTCATTTTTATGTTTAGCTATTGTATTTAGCCAAAATAGCATTTGATAATTCTTGTTGTTGCACTGGTTCAATTATCCCGATGATTTTAATATGTCTTTAATATATTCTCAGTAATTCTAATAAATTTTAGTGGACTGCAGAAACAAATATTGTGTTAATATAAATTCTTTCTATTTTACAAACGGAAAGGTTTTTAAATTGCTTTGCTGTGGAACATCTCTGGCTGATGTTTCCGGTGAGTTATAAAAAGCTAATAAAATTTCATGGAAACCTGGGAATGCTAATAAATAACATAAAATAAATTTTGAAAAGATTTTTGTCGGTACTATGAACGCATTCTAAACACTTATAATAACTGTTTCTCATAAAAATGGCAGATGGTAATAATAGGGTTCGATCCAACTACCTTTCCCAGCCTACTACCATATATTTTCGGCAACGGACACATAATCATGTCGAGGATCAAAATATTACTTCTGAACAGCTCTTGCCATATTCCTTGGAAGGCCATCCGGGAATCCAAGCAAATCATGAAGCAAGTGACAGTGAAGATCTCTTCAGTGTACATGAAGGAGAAGAGGCAGATGAGATGGTAAGCTCTGACTACTCATTCCTTGGCCTTGGAAGCGGTTCTGAAGAAGACGGGACGGAGGAACTGGAGACAACATCAAATCAGGATGAAGGTGACGAAATGCAGGTAGTCAACCTTGATGGCTTGCTATTTATTGATGATGCACCAGACATGCAAATCCTTCGAAGGCGACCACGGCGGCATCATTCTTATCTACATTATCGTCATGAAAGGCGACGCAGATGGATTCATCCACCTGAAGAATGGGAGGATGAAGATCTACCTGAATTGATAGAGCCACCAATTGCTCAACAACTTGCGAATGAACTGAGGGTGGCTCCTGGGGAGGATCAAGGTGCTTTTGTGGATGCTGTCATCTATATGATGTATCCTGTGGCACTCCATTCCCTCCCTTTGGCTATCTTAATATTGAGCTACTACCAGTTTTTCCCTGTTCTGTCAAAAGAACCACTTAGTGATAGTCATCAATGGCCATTATGGTTATCCACAGGAATCGCATGCATTTCTATCATTGGAACAGTCGGTCATCTTGTTTCCAGAGAGGACTTTCGAGCAGGCAGCAGATCTTTAGTGAAACAAAAAGTAAGTTAAGTCGTCAAAAAGAAATGATGAAACCAAACTTTGTGATAATAGGTTGCATTTATATTTGTTTGACACGTGGTAATAGGTTCAGTTAACTGCTCTAATCATGTCATGTATGATTCTCGTGTTGGCATCATCAATTGGCTACAATCCTCCTCCAAATGAGTTTCTTCCCCAAAATTTGGAACTGACGTTGATAACCTCGTGGCGCAGCTGGACAAGAATGCTGGTGAAATGCTTTTGTATCGGTTACTCCATCTTATCCACAATCGAAATTCCTGCGGCTCTATGCAGAATGGCGAATACCAACCCAGTTTTTTGCCAAGTCCTGGCCTTTGAAATAGTCGCCATCCTACTTCCAACATTTTACATTGCCTTACCATTTATCTTGATGGATTTTGCCAGTGTCATTATTGCGCCAGAAAGGCAGTCCATTTGGTTATGGCATTTACTTCATTTTCTTGCTGTCTCCTGGATTTGTGTCATTATCGTCGGAGTAATGAAATACCCAGAGATTGATGTTCAACGGAGACAAGGAGAGGTGGGATATCGCTACATGGAGTTCATCAAATCTCTACAAATCATGCTTCAGGGCCATGTTTTCAAAGCTTATCTCTCTGCAGCTCACTTCTTATTCTTGAAGCTGATAAGACCACCAATCATGGACGGATTTCAGTCAAGAGAAGATGATTACGGCGGCAATGAAACATGGGCACCTGTCCTCTACTTTCGACAAATCTCACAAAATGTACCCCCAGACCAGTGGCAATGCCATTATCCCTATCCTATGACCATGGATTTTTGGATGCTGATTCTGTTCGGGGTCAGCCATCTGAGATCCATGTGTTTGGTGTTCGGTCTCCGACAACCATGAAAATATGTATAAAGGTAATCATTACATATAAAATTATGAATCCTGCTTCTATGATGAAAACTAATAAATTATCGACTTTATTCATTCGATCTACAAAGTTTATTTGAGAGTTTATAATTTTTGACCTGCACTCTGGACAATGACCTGGAAGTAGGAAAGGAAATCTATTGGTAATATTCACATTACTAGGGATATTATTTTCCAATCCCATAATAATATGTAATGTTATAATAGCAACCAAATATTTCGCAGTTAAGTAATAACCTTTGTATCTACACATTGACATATTTTTTAGATCTCATGAGTTTTTAACGTTGAAAATTATATTTGCGGAAATCCTTGAAACCGCTTGTTCCAATCCGCTTCACTTATCCCACTAATATTTTCTAGTACCGCTGTAGAAGCAGTGTACCAGTGTTCTAATCGTCCTACCTTGTGTTATCAAGCACGATTATGTTGCCAAAATTTCAGTAATTATAGCTAATCTTTTAATCCAGTAATGAGTAGAGAGCAAATTCATTTAACTAATCGTAAGAATTTTACTCGTTGTAAACGAGTGTCGGAGATTCCCATTGGGTTCATGTTCATGCACGCACAAAGTACGACCCATTATGAATGCTTCATAATGCCATAATACACACCTATTAAAATCCACCATTTAATGAATCTATCCAAACATAAAACAAATCTTCATATCAGTTTTCCACAATAAATGACTAAACACATACTGCTCATTTAGTATTAGAGCATGTATTTACTTATGGTCATCATGAAACCTAATTAGTCAGATTACTATAAAGGATTTATAAATACGAACAATTTAAAAGGCTAATACACCAAATAATGCATGCTTAACCTTACAAACAGAAAAACGGTTATGATTTGAAGATCTTGATAACCTATACCTAATATTTAACTATGATTCGCTTAATATTACATGTCAAAACTCAAAACGTTTCTATGACACAATTATAAATATTCTTTACTATATATTTTTAAAACATAATTAACTTAAACACGGGAAGAAACTAGGCCCGACTACATATAGCTATTTAAAAATAATCGTAAATAGATAGGCCTTTCAAACCCTACTATACGATAACAAGAATAGTTACAGTACGATAACCAAATCATTTTAAATGTCTAAAGTTAATCGCAAAAATTTATTAAGAGATTCCCAGACATTCCTCATTTCTTCACGGTCGATGGATAATGTCCAAGCAGATTTTTGGAATGAAAGGCTTTCACACGCTTAGAGAAACAATTAACGATGACCACACCATCTAAGATATTGGGATACTTTCTCTTTGATTACACTTCGAGTGACAATGGATTTGCAGCAACGTCACTGGAGGATCTCGTTAATGAAGGTCACGAGGATAAACTACCGTTCCTTGACAAAAATAAACTAAAACAATTGCAGTCACCGAAAGGTATAAACGTGAATGAAATCGATGCAATTCCAAACTCCACTCAAGGGAAAAGAGGAGGCTCGGCAACTTCCGGTTTCCTTTATAAAATGCATGAAACAGGAAGAGGCTCGGAAATTGGATTACCGAAAGACAAGTATTAATCAAAACACACATATATTTGCTATATATAACGGAAAATGATGAAAATCATATTCATATTGTATATTAGAGTATTCATTACAACGAATCGCAAAACGATTCAGAAAATATTGCAACTTTTTCACGATGATGAGCCAGGAGAGCTGCTAATTAAAACCAAACTGAGAGCAAGGGAATATGGAAAAGAATTGCGCGTGCAGTACAATAATAAAAAAGACCAGCAGCTTTATTGGGATAAAATAGCAGTGAATGGATTGTTTGGACTGAAATTTAATTCGTTTCTCGTTAATGACGAAGGCAAGAAAACAATTACAAAATACATCAAAATACAACTCCTAAATTTTCTTACTATTTTTTTCAAACAAAGGAAAGTCCAGAGATGAATTGAAGTCGGCTTTGATTTCAATTCACCGGTTTGACATTGGAGATACCTGCATTGTCTACGAAGCAGAAATAGATGCGCTCCAGAGGTTTTCCGGGAGTGACTCTGGTATCTCCATTGCAGAGGTGAAAACTTATAATCAAGAAGATAAGGCTGTCGCAGCGTTTAACCAGTACACAGAAATATACCAGAAAATGTATGAAAGCAACCAATGTGCAAATGGTAAACAGAATCTGAGGTTGGTTTAGTAAAGCAATTTTAAGATTTTCATAGACATGGGTTACCTCTGAACCTGATATTACCATTAATTGCCCGGTTTTTAGAGCTCGGGAAAAATTTGTTAAGACAAACCCAAAGTTTTTCAATCCACTCTTGCAAGGAGAATTGGGCAATGTCAGTAAATACATATACGGGATGATAGGAAATAGGAGAATTACTGTCAAAGAATTCCCTTGCTATCCAGTATGATCACAGAATTGTAACATATTTATAGTTTGGTACGTTTTATGTAAATTTATACTTACATTTTAGGGAGTCATCATGCAACACGAGCTTCAGTACCTGAGGGAATTTGTGGACCTTCTGAACCGATATGATGCGTGTTCCTTTGACAACGGATTAACTTGGGATGACTGTTGTGAATGGCGGGTTACAAAGGACAAGCACATCATGAAACTCTGGCATAAAAATGTTATTTAATATTGGAAATTTGTTTTATGCATATATTTGTTAATGATAATTACGTTTACATTTCAAAAGTTTTCAAGTTTAATAGGTTAAAATGTGTTGGTTTCAATTTTGTGTTTACTCTTTCTAGGAGTTGTTGGCGGAACTGAAAATGTGGTTAGTTGTTGGATCCTGACTCCCTACACCGGCAAAAAATATGATATAGCCTTACTTTACTGTTGTAAAACGTTGTATTAGTTTTTATTCGAGGTTGGCGATTAGTGGATGGGTTTGTTTCGTCAAGACATTTGCTATTATTATAAATTTACTTAAGGTTTGCAAATTTGGTACATCTTATCCCAAATTTTTGGTGTTGACGTTACATACACAATATGTAACATATATGATATATTACTTTTTAATTGAAACAGAAATGCTATCAAATGCCTAAATATAATACCAGTCAGGCTTGGGTAATCACCCCACTTTTGTTAAGTGATTAGTGATTGTGATTAAATGAAATTTCTATTTTTAATAGTGATTAGTGATTGGTGATTACCACCAATGACAATCACTGGTGATTAGATGATTAAATGGTAAATGAAAATGCATGTGGGATTAGGATTAGTGATTGAGTTTAATTACAGATTATGTAGTTTGGCAATGTAATGTAGGAACAACAAATACAATGTTTTAACAGTATATCACAGCTAATTATTTTAAAAGTATATCAGAAATCGGTACTATATATTATAATAAAATTTCCCTTCATATAGTGTTGACTATACTAATTTTCTGCACGTAATTAATACTTTTGATCTTCATCTCTATGAATATGTAATTGTCTGCGAAGAGAGGTGGACCCGCAAAGAAATGCGAATGGGAAAGAGGGATTTTTTTTGTAATTACTATTAAGATGTGTAGTTATTTGCAATGTTTGTGTAGATGGAAGCTAGGTTAAGAAAACAATTGACAATGCATTTAATTGCAGAATGCATTTTTATGAGAAAAACAAAATCTGCAATGTTCTACGTAATGGCCCTTGCTCATAACTCTTTGTTTATATGCTTTGTTTCAATTTTCCAATTTGCTATTATCTAAATTGCCTTATTTATTGATTGTGAAAACTTCATTTTCTAAATATTCTTTTAAATTAAAGTTATGCGTAACAAATATAATTGATTTAATGTACCTAAGACACTAATGATAAGCTCATAATACCATTATTTAAGATATATAAAGTAGTGAATGCGAAGTAAAGTTATTGTTGTTAGAGCCTCGGCTAGCAACACAATTTTCCTTCAATAAAAATCGATGCATTCCTTCCTTCTATAACTTAAAAATGTCGACTATTAGGGACGCCTTTTTTAAATCGATTTTGAAGATAACTATAAGAACTAAATATATAGTTTAAAAATTTGAAAAACGTTTTTTGTAGTATACGTTAAAATTCCTTCTAATTTTTTTCACTATTTAAGTACTCTTTATACTTTACAGGAGATCCAGCTAAAATTAGCATTTGTGAATCTTTTACAGTGAATAGCCCTTTCGTACTTTTCTAAAGATACATAAATACCTTCTCTCTCAACCTCAACCTTCCAAAATAATGATTTTAGTTCTACAGTCAATCGATATATCATATTTATGCATAATATATTTGTATTCCATAACAATATTAACATGAAAAAACGCGAGTTTTTCAGTATGGATATTTTAATTTTGCCAAAACATAAGCTTGCATTAGCACATTATAATTATAAAGTCATTATCGTACACCAAACTCAAATAGCATTTTATGTTGTCATTAATAATTCGAACTTTCTTTCTTATTGTGCATATTTTATTTTGTTGTTTGATTCGAGGGGGAAACATTTACACATTCAATTGTAACACACATTCTTACTTTGACTTTATTCTATCAATGTGATATTATGTAAAGCATACCTATTGAAAAGCTTCTTCAGAGTTACTCATGTCTCTAAAGCATCACAAAGCTAGTTGTGTAATCAAGTATAGACAATAGAACATCTAGTGTCGTATGTCTATTAACTCTAAAGAAAAATGCCATACCGTAAGCAAGAACCGAACATGACATTAGCTCACGTCTCTCTGTTCGACTTTTAAGCTCACCTTTCCAAAACGTCACAAACGCTTTGTATTTTTCCATAGGTTGGGCACAGAGTGGTCCAAAAATCATTATGATAATTACGACAGCCACTGAGATTCCCATAACAAATAAGTAGATGAGAAATGGGATGAGCTTATAGCTGGTGAAAACAATGTAATTACCAGCTATGCACAAAGTCATGCCAAGAGCTGTAAGCGTTGGTGCATACAAAAACACATTTTGATTTGCTTGAATTATAAAAATTTGCATTTGACGGAAATGACTGTAGTGATTCTTAAATCTTGCTACACTTCCCAGATTTCCTACAAAGCTATTCCGTAATGGTGTGTTTGGTGGAAATAGCCCATTCATAAGTTCAAACTGCATTTCCACGACAGCCACGACCCCAAACAAAAATGATAAGACAGTCACCGCTCCACAGTGGAAAGTGAAAGAGTACAAAATACTGCCTAAAATCTTTCGATAAATGATGGGAAATATTGATGGTGAGACGCCAGATAAAATTAGCTCTAAGGGAGCGTAGCTAATCACAAATGGCAGTAGCACTGTAACAGCCGTTGTGCATAGGAACGTTAAAGACGAGACGTAGACAAATAGTTCGCGAGCGGACAATGAAGTGATTGATTTAATCAGAATGCGAAAACCTATACAATAAATACATACAAAATATTTTTAAAGCATTATCAAGGAAAGGGATGAAATTATACGCAATCAAACTGCTTAAATTTGAAGAATCTTACGATGTTTCTGGATTTGAGAGATAATGTAGGCAAATAGATCACAAACCGCAATAGCAAGAGACTTAACTGAAGCGAGTGATCCTAAGTAAAGAAATAAGTTGATGACGATAAAGGAAATTAATGCATTTTATGTTTTTGTTCGTGAAATCTTACTATGCTTTTGAGTAAATTTTGAGGCTAGCAATTCTTGATTAAGTAGCCAACAGTAGCCACTTCCATTGTGTTGCAATGTCCAGACTGTAACAAGCGATAAGTTAGCTAGAGGATTGATCATCATATAAAACGCGGTCTTCTCTAGGTTTTGCCACCAAGTGTCGGTGATCAATGATTCAGTTACAATTTCAAAAGATAGTACTGAGAGTGTCAGAGAACTGAGAATACTAAGTCTCCACATGATGACATTGCTGCGCTTTGAGAAATTTGGGTTTTTAAGGAAACGGTGTTCTGAGGAACTATATATAATGGGCATCTCGAGGAGCCTCTGAAGAACAATTTGAAGGTTAATGAATGCTTTTGATAACTCCATGATTTTATGCGTGTGAAGAGTGTGCACATACTAAACTGCTCAAGTTGAAAAAACTAGAGTCTCAAGCAGACCTGGGCTGCGTTTCCACGTGATAACTTGATTGGATTTCATTTATCAGATGGCTTTTTTTTATCGTCTAATGAATTTTATAATGGAACATTTTTTCTAAAGCAAAAATGACGAAACACATTTCATGAGTGATGTGAAGATATGTGAGTTTCAAAACTGCTAAATATTTGTTTGTGGACCTTTGAAAGGGAATGAACATCGGAGAGAATTATCACAAATACTGTGAATCTGTGTGCCTGTAGAATTGTAATTTTTGTATTTCTAATTCCTTAAATTACAGATTTTATAGTTGCATAGGAAAATAAACTATAGTTTGAATCTTTTCCTTGTTTGTATTTAGCCAAAATTGATGCAGTTGTAATCGATGAAAACCTACCATATAAAAATAATACAAAAAATCCATGTATCCAATATATGAACATTTAATGAACCTAGTAGTAAGACAACAAATCAAATTTTCTACCGAAAAAATTCAATTTCGTTGTTTGTTAAGTTAGTTTATCTTTTTAATCTAAGCAGACAACAATGATGGAAGTTTTATTTTAGTATATGCCATTTACAAAGTTTTGCTATTACTTCAAAATATTGGTTTTGGAAGTATATTTCTTATTAAGAGACTCATGATTGTTTTTTCCATTTCTTAAGGAAGACCCCACTACATTTTTAAATACTTAACTTAAAGTGCCATATGTAAGAAATAACTTCACGTTTGTAAACTAAATAATTGTAAACAAGTTAACTAGACAAACCATACTAAATAAGCAAACTAATACTGCGAAATAATATTAAACTAGAACTGTATGTATGTATGTTTACGAAGTTGATATTTCTCAATTATTTCTTTTTAGAGCTTTTGAAGTCAATATTGATCAAAGTCCGTAATATACAAACATGTTTATTTTTTTAAAGTTTGTTTTAAATCATCACATTCAATTCCTTGTCAGAATCAAATTACCTGATGAGAAGTTAGATGCCAACATCATATATATATACTGTAGTATTACATACGTGTATATGCTTCGCATAATATGAGATTTTAAAGTATGTCAAGCCATAACAATATAGGAGTGATGTATAAAGTCAGTTTTGTCTACCTTATAGAAAACGTTTTAAGCAATCAGTCATTTATAAGATATTTTTATTTAATAAACCCTTTCAAAGATAGGTAAATAATATTATTATACTGTGAAAACTAGTTACTAATTTTTAGTGATAATGAAAGTGAAATATTGATTGCATTTAGCACTAAAATTGCATTCAGAATAAGTTTTGCAAGTGATACGGAAATGGGTCTCAATATAATCTGTTTATCGCCTTCAGATAAAATCGAAAAGAGTATGATTATTGATATTGTAAACAATTGGCACAAACCACAATGTCAGAGATGCAGTTAGAGAAAAAATGTCAGAGATGCAGTTAGAGAAAAAATGTCAGAGATGCAGTTAGAGAAAAAATGTCAGAGATGCAGTTAGAGGAAACAATGTCAGAGATGCAGTTAGAGGAAACAATGTCAGAGATGCAGTTAGAGGAAACAATGTCAGAGATGCAGTTAGAGAATGTCTAGTATCAGAAAAGAATTTGTTGTTCTCATACCCTCCTAGAAAAATCATATACAGACTATTTTCGCCCAGAGTTTTATTCTCAGATTTTATCCCTTCGAGATATTCTTGACTTACCCATCAAAAATGTCGTTGGGTTTCGTTCCAAAGTAGATGAATATCTTTTCGCATTTTTAGCAGCTGGAAGTGAATCCATTGCAAAGTCGACGAGAGACATTTACGTAGAATTCTTAGATTTAGTAAAGTCAACAAGAAAAAACCTGAAATTTGCAAAGAGCTTGTAATACCTGAAAATGGGAACATTGTTTCAGTATGGAGCTATGAAGTAGGATCTGTTCTTGAAATCTCTTGTGAGGAAAAATATTTTCTTGCTGAGGAGACGGAACAATCCATTCTGGATGGTAATTTTACGTGTACTAAAATTGACCTAGATTTTGAATGGTTTACAGCAACCGAATTGGAGGTACAATAAATCTGACGAGTCACGATTTGTGTGGTCTCCAAAACAAGTCAATGCATATACATACATATTTTATTCGAAAAAATGGGTATAGTTTCATGTGCCCATTTTCAAAAAGCTTATTGGAAAGTAATTTTCCAAAAATTGATGGAACCATCTGGCTTCAAATTAATTGTTGCAAATTTTCTCTCAACACAAAACCTTGGAACTTTGAAGCACCAATCTCAATATTTCCTTATTATAAGCTCTACAACCCGAATGAATATCCGTTTCCAATTTATTATCACGAGATTTGGTTCTATAGTAATTCATATCCATCAGCCAGCAATAATTTTTTGGCTTTTGATCACTCTTTGTCTCCAAATAAACCAATATTTCATATAATTTTTGTGCCATCTCATTATGGGAACTTGCATCTGGCTAATTGGAGAAAAATAATGCATACTCTTTCCAACGCCAAGCCGCAAGTTTTTAAGAGAGGATATTCAGCTGCTAATGATGTAATTCTTATTGTAAAAACATATCTTATAAAAGACGGTTATTATGCATTCCCACAATTATTTGTGTGGATCCCTACAGTATAAACAGAGGATATGTAGCCCCATTTTCGTGTTTACCAATAACAGAATGGAGAATACTTGACACAAAGTATATACATCTAATTGGATTTCCACGACCGAGTGACTTACGTTATTGGAATATTTGGGAATCAAAGAATGGCGAATTTTTACAATATTTTCAACGGTGCGAAAAAACATCCTTCAAATTATATATTGAAACAAATGTGCTTGAAGCTCTGACAAGACCACAGATAGCTCTATTAATGAAAATTATGGGCAATTATTCTTATCAGCTCAATACTCCGACAATTGGTAGGCTTTATTGTGATTCCGGACAGAAGTCCTCAAACAAACGTTATACATTTGAAACGCTAAGACGTCTTATTGGAAACCATGGATACTCACGATTTTTCATACGAGCAGACATTGAAAATCCATTGGAGTCATTTGGTTTTGTGAGTTGTGCAAAAAAAGTGTACTTAACGTTTTCAGATCTTTATAGCCTGTACGACTATAAATTTTGGCTTTCAATTCTTCCCACAAGCTTTGCCGTTATGTAGAAATGACGATTACTCAGAAGAAATATGTCAATCGAAGAGCATTTCTATTAAGAATTTTAAAATTATTGGTAGAGTAAAGTGATGCTATTGTAAATAAAGCAAGTCAAAGACTTGTAATAGGATCATTTTTGTTGTTCGGATTTGTCCTTAGCAATGCTTACCAAAGTACAAATATCAAAACTTTGATATCTTCGCGAAAACTTGTGTCATGTCAAAGTTTAGATGACTTGATAGGGAATGGTTTTGAGATATTTATCAAAAGCATAGTGCATGTTGCGTACTGGAATGAGTGGAACCCTACGTTACATCCAGATAAAGTAAGGATAGACTCTCATAAAGTTTGGGAACAAAGTTATATTTATAACCAAACATATTTGCAAACCGAAGTGGACAAACTTTACCATGAAGCACGTACAAATGATGAATTTGAAAGCAACGACAAATATTTTGCTAGTGTTATGCGATTGTGGAAGAATTCAAATATTTTCCCAGAAGCCCTGTCGGTTTTATATGCGGTAAGAAACAAATCTGCTCGATTTAGTTATAACAGCCTGCCTTCTCAAAGATTGGAATTTGCACGATCAAAATATGAGAATACAGAAATGAGAGCTTTAGAGAAGAAGCTGAATCAATGCAATCGTACTACATTGGATTTGCCAAAATGGCTATGCCATGAAATCACACAGAAATTCCCTGACAATAACTACATGAATTTAGCACAATTATTTTCATATGAAGGAAGAATACCTGCTTTTATTATCAAGAAAATAAAGGGTTTAAATCAAGCAGGATTGTGGGTTTGGCTAGGAAAACTTTTTGATAAGCTAAATTCCTATAGGCCTTCTCAAAATACCAAGGTTTCAAGACATATTGATGCTCCATCTCTACAAGGCAACATTTCCATTTTGTTTGCGCTTTCACTTAGAATGTTAGTTTCACTATGTGCACTGTTTCAAGAACGAATTTGTGGCTTATATTTGAAAAAAATACCATAGGGTTTATAGCTATATAGAATAACATTTGTATGCTTTGATAAGAAATATAATATTTGAATGTACATTACGTATCATTAGCAAATTAAACTTCATCAAAGTGAAATTGTGAATCCTTATTTGACCTAACCGTAATGTTGATATAAGGGCTGGCAAGTATCAGTAAGAAACCTCAAAAGTACAACGATATACGAAAAATTTAGATGTATAAAAAATTATATTTTAAAATCCTGACTACCTCCAAATTATCTTCTATGTTTAAGTTGAAATTACCAATAACGCGTCTATTAGAATTATTTAAGCTCCTTTTCATAATTTGGATAATTTACTAAAAATACTGCTCAACTTTGTGCAAATATTGAGTCCGTAGTTGGGGCAGTGAATACTGAAAGTAACCTCTCTCAGTTGGCCGCCCCGCTTAGGTTTTTAATGTTAAAAGTAATGTGGGTATGTTAGTTTTTAATAAAATATTAACCATAAACTTCACACAGTTCTTTGTACATATTACTTAACATCATCCATTCAGCATCACATCAAACGGTGCAAATAAGTGCAATGCAAATGTATATTAAATGAAACTTAGTGATTAGCCTTAACAGCACAGACGACGTCCATTATATTATTGAAAATTTTCTATGTAATAATCCAAGGTATATTAAAACATTATGTGAAATTGTCTTTCTGCAAATTGAAATTCCTATTCAGAAATCCATTAGGATTATTTTAGGTAGTTTTCAACGCTGTGTTAAAAAGTAACAAGGTAGAAATCCGGGTGTATCATAAGTATCTTAGTATGTTAATGGCATATGTAAGAGAAACTACCATTGGTTTCTTCATTCTCTTTGTATATTTTAAGTAATTTCACTCCAATCTTAAACATTCTGGAATTTCTAGAATTTCCATAATATGTCGTTGTTTTCAGATTTCATAGCCTTGGTTAACCTGTAGTTTTGGGTTAAATCTAATGTTAGATACCTGCCCAACTCGGTGTTAATCTTCATAGTGAAATTGACAACTGGCCATCTCAGATCAAGGTTCAGCTTAATAATCTTCTGTTATAAGAATCTATAGTGTGTGTGTATTAGGCGGTAATATGTTTCACATCATGTATTCATCATCAATCAGTACAATACGTATTAATTAATGTATAATATCTAATCAAACTGATTGATTAGCATTATCACAAACGATGCATTTTAAAATTTCTTTATTTGATACATATATTGACTTGAAATGTTCACAGGTTTTTTGTAATATGCAATCATGAACACGTACTACAAGTTGTACAATAGATTATAATATTTTAGAGTGCTATATCAATTTTTTTCTTATGTAAAGTAAAACCGAAAAAAAATTCATCACACTCCCGTTTGGTTATAAAGATTGAACTTCTATTATTAGCTTCAAATTAACAAACATGAGGACTTTAAAGATAATTACTTTGCTATTGTGTAAATTGATGTGCAATTCTCTGTCGATGGGTTTTTATGCAAATGAGGAGACATTTAAAAAACGATTTGAATTACTTCTGGACTTAAATTACCCCT
>JAQIXX010003676.1:0-18706 GCA_034700605.1 Willowsia nigromaculata | reverse complement strand
GAAACGATCTACCAGTGTTGTGATGGATCTGGGTAATACAGTGACACGTAAAATTCTAGCAGGCATTTGGTTTATTGGCATATTTATGCGCACAATAAGCTAAATGTTGTTTCGTTTATTAAACACAATTGCAAATTGGTATTGGTGTATTGTTATTTTATGACCCAGATCCATCACAACACTCTGGTAGATCATTTCACTTCTAGATATGCCTGGAAAACCTGTCCTGTAGAAAAGTTGTTCTATGGAAAGATAGTCCTATGGAAATGTTGTCCTCTGGAAAATCAGTCCTATGGAAACATTGTCATCTGGAAAGGTTGTCCTATGGCAAGGTTGTCCTATGACAAGGTTGTCCTATGGAAAATTTGTCCTATGGAAAATTTGTCCTCTGGAAAAATCCGTCCTATGGAAACATTGTCATCTGGAAAGGTTGTCCTATGGAAAGATTGTACTATGGAAAGGATGACCAGGGAAAAAGTGTCCGGGGAAAAATGTGTTGTGGAAAAATAGTCCGGAACCCAGAATTTTCCTAACCTTACGTAAGGAATCATTGTATTTTAAATGACGTAAGGTGCTTGCAATAAACGTAAGGAATAATTACAAAGTAATGTGTCGAGACATAAATGTTATTTAAGGCTTGTACTATTTATTAAATATGGATAACAATTTAAGTAGCACACTGCTTTTGTGAAACTTTAAATGGTATAACATAACATGCACAATATGTTTACATTACTGTACTGTACAGGAAATACAATTATCAATGATGTACGTTCCTTGATAGGAGAGATACAATCATTGAAAATAAAACTTCCAGACAGACGAACCAATACTAATGTTGACTCATACGACACCTTCCTGAATAACCTCAAATGTTTCAAAGCAACGAAGGATTACCTATACAGTTATATAGAATAGTTCAGAATTTCAATTCACTATACATGTACTTATTTGCAGTTGTTATATTTCTTATCAAGCATATGCGCATGGGTGTAACAAATATTGTATTATTGCTTCTTTATAACAAGTTTGAAGGAGCTGACATGATTTTCAGATACAAATGGAATGGTTTCTGGTACAATTGAAATTGGTCCTTGAAGCAACTAAATGCTGTTTTAATAACAAGAACTTCTTTCTCCCAGCCATTATCTTAAATGATTTTTATTTCAGTTTTAAGGACTTCTATACTTGAAAAATTGTATTTTCTCGTTTTTTGTGAAATCTTCCAAACAATAACGTGATGGAAAATATATTGTGTTGCCAAAATCATTTTAAGAGCTTTGAACTTTGTAGGTATTGATGACTATACAAAACATATTATATCCAGTTTTGGATATTTTACGAAAGTTGAATCATGAGAATTCAAATTTATGCGAATTGTCCCTTGATGAGAAAACATATTTATGGGAATTAAGGGCTATGAGAACCCGTTTGTGGTAATCGTCGCATCATGAGAACTGGATTATGAGTACTTTTGGAAGGCATTTAGGTTAATCTATTACGTGTAAAGTTCAAAATCAATACGTTCTAAAACAGGCGTTTTAGAACGCACCAGAAAATATACTAGATTTTTTAGAAAATCAGATCGTAGCGTGATCATTGACAAAAATATATTTAAAAATTCAACGATTTCCATGAGAGTAGCTCATTTCTGTACTATCGTATTGCTGCTATAAGCTTTACTTCTGCTCAATCCTTACAATGCGTTACGGCATAGAGTGTGATTATGAATAGTTGGAACTCATTGTGTTGACAGAGCCACATAATTGTGCACTAGATTCTACTCTATCTCATGGTGAAAATCAAACCAATAGAATATCTAGATACGTCACTAATTGGAAGTCACTGAATGAAAGAAATATCCTCAGCTATTCCAACTGAAGGCAATATTTTATGTACCAGTTTCCTGTTTCCATCTGCGGTGTCATCGAGTGAAAGCACTCTCTGAAAATCACCTTTATAGTCCACGAAATAAATATATACATCAGAAATATTAAGATATTTGAGAATAAAATAAGCTAGATGAAATTTTATAGGGACTGGAGACACAAAAAATGTGGTATGGATGATGATGAAAACAACGATTCTATTATGACAAAACCAGTCGGGTTTCAAGTTCCATAATAGCATTTTTGTTTTTCTCATTTTTTGCACCCCTCTTCTTTAGTCCTACGACATCATCGCGAGAATTTTAGTCTCAGCTTGACAATAGTTCAGTCAATCGTATCATAGACAGGTGGATTAGACTAGACTAGTAGACTTTTTCCAAAACACGAAAAAGATTTATGTTGTGACACAACCTGAAAGTGGGAATTGCAGAATATTGCAGGTTTCATTTATCTTGTGAAAGTAAAAGTGATATGCCAAATGATTTTTTGAACATCTGCTTAGCTTTATAATATAAAAGTTTCCAGCAGGTATTGTTTAAAATTGTCATGGTGTCAATCAAGGTTATTACAAAACTTTAATTTCACTCACATTTGACAAACAATGACACTCATACATATTATGCAGAGTTTAAGCATTTAATACCTTCTTACATGAAGTAAAATATGATCTAGTTGCTTTAAAACTTTAAAACATTTAGTTATTTATTGAGAATGTATAATAAAATATCGAAATTTGTATTGTTTTAGACGCATCCATGTTTTATAGCAGATAGAAAGTGAAACTATATTTAATATCCTGAAACGACACGAGCATTGATTAATCCACTCAAATATTCTGGGGATATAACGAGTTTGCTGGAAAATACGCGTACCAGCAATAGTGTGTGGACTTCTAATTTGTCTTAACTCACTGTTGCAAATGACTATGACACTAGCTTTAACCTAGGATCTTATTTTTTGTGTAGTTTCCTTCAAATGCAAGTAAATACAATTTTTTTTAGCATGTTGCTTAAAACTTTGAAGCCCTTTATATTTTCGGAAGTACCTGCCACCGACAGATAATAATTATATATAAACCGTCATTGGTAATTTATTACCCAGATTGATCAGTTTTCCCCTCTGAGCATGAAAAGATGACGTAGAAAGCCTCGTATAATTATGTAGCTAACAAAAGTTGGCTAAGAACGCAAAGGATTTGTTTTACAACTCAACGTTGCTGCTTTTGTTCGTACGATGAGGTTTAGCTTTACTTGAAGGTTAAGATAGATAATCTGAAAACTTGTAGTAACAGATCTTCTACAAACTTGTAGTAAGAAAGTATTACGAATTCAGCTGCACTTATATCCGTAGAATAGAATATCAAAGTCTCACATCATCAATAACTTATTATGGTATATGTATTAGTGGGTTGATACAGGAGCAGGCGAGTTAGGGAATCATTCTGTTTCAATTAAAACCAGCACTATCCACACGTTCATAACCGTCTCTGCTCGAACAGCTTTAAAAATTACGGTATTCATATGGAAAGCAGTATGAGTCAATAAGATCTGTTTGAGATGCTTTGGAAGTCGATGAACATCATATTCGGGCTTTAGACTCCTGAGCGGGCTCGGTTGGGACGAATGGTCTTGCCTTGGTGACTCCTTATGTAAGTATTTTGCTTCAATTCATACTGATAAGTTTGTACGTTCCGAGATTTGCTATTCAAAAGCTTATCTCTTAATTTGCCTACTTGTCATGTATCACAGGAGAGACGGCAAAAACCCTTCAATTTGGTTAGCCTGCTGGGCTTGTTTGATTATTCAAATTAGTTCCTTCCCAATTTACATACATACATAAATACATACAAAAGGATAGATATGCTACGTTGAACAATCATTTTTTGTCCAAACTGACAATGAAATATCTTTTCCGCGGGCATCTATCTTTCCGAAAGAAATTGATATTTCTAACATAGCCAATGAAAGTTAACCATTCAGTGTGCTTGCAGCCCGTTTACATTTCAGATTCCCAAGTATCAAGATACTCATCGATCCTTGTCTGCCTTTGTTTCAAACGGGGCTTTAAAGCTCATGGGTACAATTTTTGCCAATATAGTGAAGTGTGCGTCCAAAGCTTTCGTTACTCGTTGCAAAACTACGCTGCCTAGCTCCGGAATGACAAATCTTCATGACAAAATTTCATCATCTGACACCTTCCATCCAAGTGCTTCTTTTCCTCCTGAAACAAAATTCCGTCACTTGAGTCACTGACAAAATTTTGTCACTTTATATATTTGAAACATGGCACTCCAATACATTTTCAATTTACTGAGTTTATTGTGTTTATTCTATTTCGTGTTGCATGATGAATTCCTGTCCCAAGTGCACTCCTCCATAATCTTCACCAGATTTTATACGACTACACGAGTTGTTGGCAAAATTGCAGGCATATTAATCTTAACATATTTGATCACTTGGTTGGTACTTCAAACTTGAAATACAAAAGTGAAAGTTGCCAAGTTTTTCCTAAGGCAAACTAACTGTGAGAGAAGTTTCTTGTTGATTCTTGCAATAGATTAACCCACGGAAACGGTTAAGTAATTCGTATGCATTTTTCGACTGCTGCTTGCTTAAAATAATCAAATAATATTTGCATGTATAGATTTATGAAATATGCCTTGACAAAAATTCATACCATGGTCATGACTCATGCTCTTGTTAAATCTCAAGGAATACATGGCATAAAAATTATTTTGCCATTTTCAATACTTCCTATTCTTTCCAGGCTGTAAGTTTTACACAATGTGGAATTGAGTTTTGGTAAACTGATGCAGAATGAGCACCGAGGTGTTCTGGAGTCGAAACTTACTAGCAAGGCCTCACAAATGTAAATCAGAGATACACTTCAAATAGTATTACTCTAGATCAGTTTCTTGTACTTGTAATAATAGCGTTTCCAAAAATGGAAGCAGCTACTACTGACAATGGGATGACATGGATAAGGGAATGACCGGTTTTAAAAATTCCTTTTCCATTGAATAGAGCATAGTCGAAAACCTCTAAATATTTAGTTATACGTTGCACCTCTCAAGCGTTTTGTATCTACAGTCAATTTTGTAAATTACTCAAATCTGTGCTTGGTAGTATCTGCAGAAATTACCAGTACGGCACGAATTTCATATAAAAATCAAATTTTGGAGTAACAGACTGAAATTTTTCACATCTGGGCTCTCAAGCATTGAGTATCCTGGGGAAAAAATCTTTAAGCCTTGAGTCAATTAACCCCCTGGGAGAGGGGTCAAAAATCATATTTTGGGGTTACGGGCTGAAATTTGTCACACCTAGACTTTTAAGTTTTAGGCATGGGAAAACCGGGAAAAATAGTAGTAGTAGTGTAAAGCCCTTTACATAATAAGGCCAAGGCAAGGCCAAAATGCATTAGTATTTACAATTATTTTAGAGTTATGATTTTAATACAATAATATCCAGAATTCAGATGTGTGCTTAGCACAGATCTGGCCATTTCTAGTACATACATAAATGAATTGAAAAGGAATATGTGTACGAAACATACAGTTTTTGATATTGTTTACATTATTTTATCCACGTGTCCCAAGTTGTGCATTTACAATTCTTGTGTTTTCATGAATCCACACTTTTATAACTGTTATTTTTGGCTCCTTTGTAATTTCATCGCATCAGTTATTTTTACCAAGCCCTGCTTTCTGCGCTTCCAATTTAGCATTACCGTAAATGGAGGACAAAAATTAAAATATCTCCAAAACGCTTAAAAGGTGCAACGTAAAGTATTGACAATTATAGGTTTTCGACTATGCTCTATCCAATGGAAAGGGAATTTTTAAAATCGGTCACTCCCTTATCCATGTCAACCTATTGTGAATACTACCTACACGCAAAATGTTTATTTATACTTCGATTAAAAGAGTTTTTTCCTACTTACAAATTTTTCCATTCGTATCGGGTAACAACCCAGTTCCAGATTGCTTGCAATATGCTTTTCTACATACTTACTCACCGGAATTTCGATATTTGTATTTGTTAAATTTTTATGAGCAAAACATTGCAAAATGTTAATTTATAGGCGTTTTATAATTTAAAATGTGAAATTAGTTTCCATGGTCTTGGTTTTTTTTGTACATTTTTGTACAATAATCAGATATCCTAACAAATTTATACCAATTTGTTTCAAGTAAAATTTGCAAAACAGTGTATAAGGTCTCCGTGAACAAATACGAATTTCGAAATTCCGATGAGTAAGTATGTAGAAAAGCATATTGCAAGCAATCTGGAACTGGGTTGTTGCCATTGGCAACTATTGGGTCAAAGATATTTAACACCTGAACTTTTATTTGCAAATTTCTGCAGGAATAATTTTGTGAAAATTTACCATGACAACTGCATATTATGTAGAATTTTATGGCGAACAAACCTATATCAACTATTTTTCTAAACTAATATTAAAAAACCCCTAAAATAACATTTTTTGTATTAATTTGCTCATAAAATTTGTACAAATTTGAATTTCGAAATTTCCGAGAGTAAGTCCGTAGAATAACTTGTTAGCTTTCGATTGACACCATGGAGACCTAAATTGGACCATTGTGGCCAGAGTTATAAAGGGCACAAAATTTTTCAACTATTTTGACCCTGGCCCCATAAGGGCACACTCTTGGGCCAAATCACTAGTATACATAGTCATGTTTAGGTGGGGGGTATCGATGGTGTAAAAATTATTTTTGACGGATTCACCATGTATTATGCGTTGTTGAATTGGCGTGTTCCTTGTCTACTACAACACATTCAAGTGTACGGAATACGCACTACGTAAGTTGTATCCCATTAAAAAAGTAAACCTCTCACAATTTCAATGAATGTATCAGTAAAGTAAAACAGGATAGTTTACCGCTTTGTATTTGCAAAATCAATTTTTCCTTCTTCATTGAAAACTGGATTTAAGTAAAAAATTAAAAAGAAGAATGAGTTAGTTTTAGCGTTATTGCTTTTGAAATCTCGTATTTGTCAGCTTGTATTCGATCAAACGAGAAAATTTGACATTTTTATTGACTCTATCAAAAACATTATCACGTCACATTTTCATTACAGTGCATGTACAACCCAATCATTTTACAAACCAGATGCAATTTTATTAGTAAATGTGTTCAGATACATCTAATAAGCAACTGTAAATTTTTATGGCTGGCCGTGTTCGAGAAACGGAGAGTAGGAGGACAAGTAATTATTCACAAAAATCAAAATTTTATCAAATTTTTGAAGCACTTAATAGTATAAAACATGTTCACATATGCACAACAATATTAGCAACAAATCTTCACATTTTTATGCATATGATGATATCACAATGTTACTATTGCCATAATAATGGTGACCGTGAATGGTGAAAATTTAGAAAACGTGCTCCTTTAATACCCATCGCCACAGCGAAACATGCATTGAAAGAGTCAATAAACTCATTATACGCCTAATCAACATGTATTCTTGCGAATAGATCTAGCATTACATACTTATAGCAAGTCACAACTATTTACAAGGATTCCCAACCAAATATAGATGTGGCAGAAAAGCTAGATGTTCTTTAAATGGGTAGGGTAGATGTTATTGGTTTTTGTATTTTGTTAAAAGAAGATCGACTTGATCATTTTTTCAGAATGCTAATAAATTATTGGTGTTTGTACTTGTTCGCTCAGAAAACTGTCAGGCAAAGTAAATATTTGGAATTTTGCACATTGATTAACCTTAGCTCAACTTTTTACAACTCCACCTACTCAATTCAAATACCAGACATATTCTTTAGCAGCCCGCGCTACATGATATAATTTTTAATACAAGGGTGGGATGATTTCACTGGCGAATATTTTTTCAAATACGGATGATCATGATGAAAAATATCTAGCAAACGGCAGATTGGGCAGATGCTGCAGAATTGCCTCGTCTTTATTTTTTCAAAGAGTTCAATTTAAACACGGATTGCATGAAATTGTATGAAACTAAAACTCCACGTCACCTTTATGACTAAATCGACGGAGGTACTGTGAGTTTGGAATGGTAAAACAAGTGGTACTGGGAGGTGACAAGAAAAATATACTGATAGATGTTCATACTATGGAATATGACAAGATGAAATTACGTCTCCAAGTCTAATGTGAATGTTTTCGTCTCTATATTGAATATCCCCTTTTAAGCAGTATGTGCTATCCACAATTGATTGTTTAGATAGAAAATAGATCCCTTCATAAATTTGTGTCAAGGTCCCTCTTGCAAAATTTCAAAATATTATTACACAAAGGTATTTTACACATACTAACTAGGTACATTGATTGATTTATTTGCATCTAGACTATTCGAGCCATAGGGCATAATGTTTATTGGTTCTCGTATTGTTGAACATTTTGAATGTTATAGGCTTTCCGTGTTCATTTCCATATGAGAGGATTTTTTTGTGATGCGACATGAAAAATGTTTTAAACATTGTTAGTTCAATTAAACTGCATTCTCATTGTTTGAGCTACGAGAGAAAAAATCAAAGACGGGATCTGCAACTAAATCCCGAGATTACTCAACGACTTAAATTCTAGGTGATATTTGTAGCATATATAGCATAGTGCAGAATGCGGATGCTTACTCGTCAGTGTGTTCGAAAGTATACGTATGGAAGAAAACGTGTATAATATCATCGCAGCATTTACTTAAACTTGAACATTTAAAAAGTTCTACACTGCAGAAAGAGAAACAGGGATAGTTTCCATTTTTGCATTGACATTACACACATCTCCCGATAATGTACGCATGCATTCAAAGCTCACCTCACTTCTGATGATGTGGTAGAATGAAATCATGGGATTAGATCTAGAAGGCGAAACTATGAAATAACTCCTACGAAGTTCAGTGCATCACAACTCTTTTTTTTGCATTTTCATTGTTCTATGAAATAGAACTATCATTTTGTATGTTCCTATACCATAAGTGTCTTCTTATTTTGAATTTCAGTCCATATAATCACTACCACAGAGTATGCAATGTCCAACATTCCAAAAAATAACAGCAGATGAAATGTAAAGACTTCATTGTTTACTAATGAATGGTTGATGATTTGAAATGAAGTAATTTTTGTGCCAAGAAAGTTGGAAGTCAGGATTGTTATTGCCATCTTTGCATTTTAGAAAACGCACCTGTCCACACGTATGTATGTGCATGATTTTTTGTTAGTTTTAACATCGTTACGATGCTCATAACGAGATTTCTTTTGTATAAAGCCCTGCCTTGATACATATTTGTACTTTTGCATATTTGTACAGGCTTATGATTGGGCTTTAATGTTTCAACTGGATTTTTAAACGTTTATAATGTAGTCCCCAAACATTTAACTAATGTAAAATACTTCCCATCCCCGTTATTTAATACAGATAGTTAATTTTTTATAAATTCGACCATTTCATGTCACTAAAATGATGTTCCAAAATTCTAGACTGCATTAGATTTTTTAATGATTTGCTTAAATTGTTGCTCACATGCCTAAGATGCAAGCTCGCCATCTATGATGCTCATGAAGACTGGAAACTAGAATCCAGCTCGATAAGTAAATGCAAAGATAATTCCTACGACAATGCAAATTTTATACATACATAAATAATAAGAAATACATGTATTGAATTTAAACTAGTGCTAACATTCGTACCTGATGAATTACTTATATGTTATAATGGTTAAAAACTATAAACAGGAATGCATGTGGAGTTACATTTAGAATACAAATGCCTAGTTATCGGACCTCCTCAAAGATTTAGCATTTTCGTTCATTAAAGATGTGAGCGGATATGCATGATGCCATAAGTCCTACATGGCATACGATCTCTCCGGTATTATGATTAGTTATGGTAATGCGGCTGGTGAGTTGTAACTTGTAACTAACCTAAGGAATAAATAGTAAAAGAACAAGAACAGCTTATTTGACCACTAATCCAAACTGTTGGTTATGTGCTGTGTCTTTCTGCTAGAAATTGATGGTTATTGTGAGGTATAAGTAGTGTGGCTGTAGTGGGGAATCAAGTTAAGGATAAACTGAATAAATCTAGTCTTGTTTTATTGCTAATATAACGCATACTTGTTAAATAAGCAAGACTTTTGTGCAAGCCTATAAACGTGCAGTGAAGCGGATACTAGAGAAGGATCAACGAAGAGAACAAGTTATTGAGTTAGTAAAAATGACTTTCTTGATAGAACGGCATAATAATATGCATTGCATTGGGTGGTTAGAAAATACATAGTGAGAAACCCAGCACAGCTTAATAGCATAAAACTCAGTCAGTTCATAGCGATGACTATCTTCATGTTGACTTGCAAGTTTTTAAAAGTGATGTATGAAGTAACAAACTTTTCGCTAATTTAGGTATACATATTATGTCGCATGCATAACTTCAATAGTATCTATAACTTATGTACATTTACCTTATACCTTGCTTTCACTTGTTGGTCTAAAAATGACGGAACGGGCTATAATTTTTTTAATGTATGTATTAGGTGCATGGAATCTATACATACATGCAACACATGCATTGGACTTCTAAAATATACAATTCTTGGCTTCAAACAAACGATTTTCAAGATTAACACTATCTCATGTATTTAGTGTTTCTCATCGTTCGCAGCTCCGAATAAAAATTGCATGCATGTTTATTTGTAAAATTTTAAATTTGGTGTGTTTTGAAGACAGCAACAGTGTAAGCAACATTTCACAGAGAGAAAGATAATTGAGTATGAGTAATTAATTACCTAATTGCAGTTTTATGAAATATTTTAACATTTGTTCGGATTCACAGCATGAAGTCACACAAACACAAATTACAATATTTACATTATATTGACTATCAACAATGCCCAAAACCATGATGGATAGGTACAACTAAGCAAAGAGTGTATTATCTTTTAATCATAAAGCACATTATGAGCTAATCATGCTAGCAGACGGTACTTGGAGCAACATTCAGGCATCAGGATCGTAATCCGCGCCCTCGTAATAAAATCCTCATTTTATTTTTAAATCTCAATTTTATTACACTGTATCTACATCCGCGATTACGACTTTTCTTTCATGAGCAATGCTAAATAAGTATAATTGAACCTCATTTCATATGAAACAGATTTATTAACGCGGTCCGCGGGGCGATGCTAACTATTTTTTATTTGCTCAAAGATTATTTATCGATAAAAGCCTGACAAGATATTATTATTTTATTCGTTAAAACCAAAGTAAGGAATGCTCAAATAGCACTGATAACCTAGAAATTATATCATCATGCTCACGTACAAAATGTATACAGATTATTATGTAGTCTGTCTAATTAAATGTGAAAGTCATCTTTGTGTTTATGCACATATGTATCTCGTTTCGTTTCACAAAACATTAATAACTCACAACAACTTTTGCACAGTTCACAATCGAAATATGCTTGTGCCCTGGTCCTTAGCACTTGACAATGAGGCAGTGGAATGCAAATACAAGTATTAGGTGACAGCTTCTTTTCTTCGCATGTCATTTCTTTCTAAACCCAAAAATTATTTTTGCATCAAAAAGGATTATAAAAAACTGGTTAAGTTGAGTTATAATTGGTTCTTAACTGACATTACTTCATTCTGTTCACACTTATAATATTATGCTCATTCACGAAACTTGAACAACAAATCAATTTGATTTTTGAAGGAGCCAACAAACAATTCAACATTCTCAATGGTATTATGCTAATTCCTAATTTAATTGTCAGGCAATGTTTTCAATTCACTCGACATTCATTCACACATTCATTTGAAATCAGAAAATAACAATTATTCTAACTTTAAGATGGATTTCGTCGTTATATTGACATTGAAATCATTATTGCATTGTAATACGCATTCTAGCTCATGTGCCATACTTTAAATAATGGCATTATCAATCAACTTGATTTGACGCAATATAGACATGTAATCTTTAGTTTCAATTATTGTTAGTTCCCATTCCCATCACTTTAGAATACAAGGTAAAGGTAACGCAGTAAGTTAACGAAGGAAGGTTTCCTATATTTTAGCCAGCTTCCATTATTTCCCACGCATCTAAATTTTATTCCTTTTCAACTTGATCCCGATGGAAATGGAATCACATACATCTCATTCTCCTGTGTTGTGGCTACATGGCTGCGAACGATAATACATAGGTATATGATTTTATATCACATTATTATGCATGAAAGTTATGGAACAAAAAGGAGCCTCAACCAACAATACATTCATTACTACTCCACGTTCTGAAATAGCATTAAAAATCTTGCTTGCAGATCACTCGGTAAGTTGTTGGGCAAAGTGTTGCCGATCCAGCTCGTAAAATACAAGTTTTTTATACAGTCAAAACCAGAATAAAAGAAAACACCTAAATCAGTTGTTACATGGTTAATTTCAATTCTATATGTATTTGTACAGAAATTGATCCTGGAATTTTTGTTGTACCCGAATCAACAGCTATTGCATTTACTTTTAGCTGCTTTTCTGCTTAAACTTGATTGACTTATTTCATTGTACCAACCAATGCATAAATAAATGGCAACCAGATAACCAAAAAGTACAACTTAATATGAGACAATGACTATTTTGCTTTTAGAAATTTGCTTCCTCCCTTAAAATTTGATTTTGTTCTAAATACTAAATGAATATAAATTTAAACCACATGAGACAAATATCATGCACTCACGCGTATATTACCAATTACCTTTTCGAATGTCCTTTAACTTATTTACGGTTAAATCATTGCGTATAATGACCAGTTTTCTCTAATGTGATGATGATGTAGATTTTTTTACATTAGAAAGAATGTAACACTGCAAATGAAAGATCTCTTGAGATTTAAGGGATGCTACACACGTGAGATAATGATAATTTTCTACCTCTGCCGAGTGTGCCGACTACACAAAAATAGACAGCGTGATATTTCAAAACACCTGCTGTATTGTATTCATTTCCCTTTTTATTCTTCCTTTAACGACTGTCACATGGAGGAAATGGTTGGACATTGAAGAAGGAAATTTCACTGTCATTAATTCTATGCTTCAGAGCATGTTGCACTGTATTCCTACATTTTAAACACAGTCATGTAAAGCATACATACGTATTTCGTGGGTATACGTTTATAAGAAGATGTAACAAACTGAACACTTTAACACGAATGTACAGTATCATACATCCTTGTTTGAAAGCTTACATCATAATCATACATTGTTCTGTTTACTATTCAAAATGCCTACACCTTGTCACCTGTATTAAATGGTATCATAAATTTTGGAGAATGCACCCATTTCTATGCAATATTTTAAAATAGTGTAAACTAATTACTAATTAGTAATTCGTGAAAAACTTACTTTTGATGACGCGTTCCGTAGTGGAAAGCTTCTGGTTATTTGCACTGCTGCTCATTTTTCCGTCTTTTATGAGTTGAGAATTCCAAAAATATAATCAAAGGTAGTTATGCAAGAAGAAGAGGGGAAGAAGTTATCCGAAGGAAAATAGTTGTATTATTTTATTTAACGAATGTATCACTTTGTCACAAGTCACAACTTGTTATTTTGTTGTATTGATAATTATATAAAAATTTATATTTTCAGGAGTGGCTTGTAATAGTGAGCGAAGGATATAATTCTATTGAATACAATGGTACTTGGTTTTAAAGAGCAAACAAACGATTTGATAATTTACTACTAATGTGTGTGTGTAAATTTGACATATAAAATTTTAATTTTGAAGCATCACTTTGAAGATGTACCACCTAAATACTAATAGCTAATAAAAGCCACGAATTTCTAAACCTCATCAGTAAAAACCGACATTTATTTACATCTTCATCTTTTTCGTTTCTTGAGAGGCACAAATCTTTACATCAATCGCCTTGGAAACCAACTCGATTGCATGATTTAACCAAACAAACTTTGCGCAAAAAATTAAAATGTTTTAGATCACAATCACAAAGATTTAATTTTTTAATTAATAAATTATGAATTTTGCCTTTTTATAAGTTTCCCTCGACCAACCCGCTAGAGATACATTTTCTATTGAATTTTACAAGCTTTCGTCTCTGAAGTTTCGACGAAAGCAGTGGTGATAGTTGTATCCTAATTGTTAAATTCGTTCAGTGCAGTGGTGAAGAAGATACGATAGATACGCACACGTTATCTCTTGTGGATAAATGAACTTTATGGAACTTTACATTTATCAAGAGGGTGAGAAGATAATGAATACGATGATGTTGTTATTCTACATTAGCACATTCATCCATGAAGTCGCATTCATCTTGTTTTCTGTTATTATTGTAATGGTAAACATGATACATGGTCTCACTCACTACTTAAATTATTATAATAATATGCCTAAAATTCACTTTTGGTGACGTAAAAAACAAGCCCCGCTCAAGTGTACTAATGTAAAAAATAGAGCCAATGCTCAGAGAACTCTAGGCAATTATAATATTATATTCATGTAGCATTACACGATTCCAATACGAATACGGCTACTTCTACTTGCACTTCAAAGAACTTGTAGTGATGCACCACATAATATCATGAACTTACAAAGAGCAAATTACATGTACACAGTTGTTTGTAGAAAATGTATGCAGCAATTTTTTAATTTAAATGTCCGTTTTTGCTCCTTGGCGTGGTTGACGATGCGATGTGGGTGATGATGGTATGCCTCTCATTTACATAAACTACAGCGCATGATCTTCAAGAATGCCGAAAAGTTGCTGACTTATTACTACTATTTTAAATGCAAATGTTTGTTTGTAAAGTTCTAATTGCTGCGAGGCAGTGGTTGTTCTATAAGTATGCACTTTGTTAAATGATAATTTTTCAACCTGCGTTGCACTCTTGTTGAGAGGAAACGAAATGGCTGCCTCTCACTTTTTGTTTAAATATTTGATGACGAAGAAGAGGAAAAGAATTCCAACCACTGCACCACTACTGCTGGTTTAAGTGTTGTTTCTTTACTGAAATGCACATGCATATATGCTCGCAAGTAGCACTATTAACAAGACTTGATGATCAAATCAGTTGAGATCCAGTTTAGACTTTTTTGTTGTTCGCCAGGGTATGCTTCCCGATATCTCTTCCAATAGAAATAGTAGTGCTGATGGAGAGGATATAAAAAATTGCTTTTAACAAAACCTTTCGTTCAAGCACATTCTGGTCAGTAAAATCATTATATAGTAGTATAAGCGAGCAGCACTTTGAAACGGCAAGTTTCAGTGATATTTGCTAAGTTATATTTATATATTCCAGAGCTGGAACTATAGTGGCAAAAATTAATCGGAAAATTTGACACCCTTCCGTCACACCTTTCCCAGCCAAAGTCGTCCGCTTTCCCTTCTAGCGCGTCACAAAGAAAAAAGTGCAGCAGCTTTCTTTTCTGTCACCGAAACCACGTTCCGGATACTACTACCAAATTTAAAAGTTTTCCAGTTGCGGCAACTTTATCTCCTTCAAAGAGCCTTCTCCTCATGCTTTGACTTTTCCATAAACATGAAAAAATCCATATAGGGAGCCCGAGGGAAAGTTGCTTTCTCCACGTCTGTCCCTTTTTATTGCTCTAATTTTCACTAACTCATCACTCACAATGTGAAAATAAAAGTGAGCCTTTCTCCACTCGTGACGGTGATGTATATTTTTGAGGGTCCACCACCACAACAAATATCACTGGTTTCGGTCGACGTGCTGCAGTCTATTTTCATCATACATGTACCACGTACCTATATACACTACTCTCCACTCCACTTGCAATTGTTCAATTCAAGTTTTTACTTCAAGAGATGTGGATTGTGATGATGATGATGAGACTCCTCTTCAAAATATAAATGTTTTTCCTAAATGTTATTTGCTCTTCTCTCTCTCAGACGGTCTCCCTATCTATCTGCAATTTCTCAATAAAATAAAGGGCTATACAGGCAATACAATCCAAATGTGTATAATGTAATGATGACGACGTTGATGATGATGCTTTCTGTATTGTTATGATTGTGAGGTTGAGCAGCAGCCGTGGTATTATCAAAGTGTTGTAGGACTGGTTCTACTCGTACCATAGTAATAGTTGGTGGTAGTCAGAGTACCAGCAGTAGTTTCAGTAGTTTGTGTGGTGTCGTGCGAGGAAATTTGGAGTAGTGGAATATGTAGGCACACAACACAAGCAACCATCCATCCGCGATCCAAACGCCTAAACCAAAAAGACGTACTTTATTAATGCGAAAAAGCAGGGAAAGAACACAAGTTTTTTTCATCGTATTCAGACACACATTTTACGACTCTATATCCTTTGCTCGCTAAAACTCATGGTTTCGTTTGGAGAATACATAAGACGTCCTATTTGAAAGACTAATACTATAGGTGCATGTTGTATTCAAGACGGGAAGAACGAGGAAGAGAGTAAGTAAAAAGGTGTAAATGCTCTCTTGTGCTCGCGATATGTTCGATTCTCTCTCTTCTCTGTGCAATTCTTGGTGTTGGGTATCCATATCCATAATATAAACTATGCCATACATTCTGTTCTGTGTCCGTAACTTTTTCTTGTTGTCTTCCTTCTCGATTCCATATTATACATATCGGACTTTTTTAATACCACCTCCACCAAAACTAAAGTTGTTGCTGGTTGTGTTATTACTACTACACTGGTACAACTGCTCAACTGACTGAGCATGAGCTCCAGCCCCTTTTAACTCGTCATCATCATCATCATCCATAACATACACTGCTGTAAGGCATTACACGAAATTGAAAATACTAGTTCATCGCACACACCACCTCACCGCCGCCACACCAATATGCCAAAATAGAGAGTCTTTGTATCGTAGCGTAGTTTATGCCATGTAAACAGCGAGCCAGGACCAAAAAAGAGCTTCCCGAGGTTAAGCGAAGAAAATCAAGAAAAAACTGAAACTTGTGTGTCGAGTGAGCCTTTTGTACTTTTTGTATTTTAATTTTTCCCCAACAACAACTTGACTAATCCATTATTACTTCCTTTTGATCATCATATTACATATAGCATTTTGTAAAGAAGATCAACACACAATAAAGCATGGCATGGTAAAAACATAAATGCGTTTGTAAATATTAACATTTACGAGAATTATTATTGATCCAAACAAGAAAAAGAAAACTGGAGAAAACAACACGATAGAAATAATAAAATTATGCTTCATTTATGAAAGAAAGCGTAAAATGTTGATCGCAATAACTATTAGTACTGCAACGTATACAGCTCTGATTTCTTTGGAGCAAGGTTAGGTACATTTCTTTTTGCATTTTCTCTGAACCGAATCAAACATATGCATTTAAAATTAAAAACAAGCCGGAAGTTGTTTACAGCAATATTATCCCCAAAGAGCGTAGAGAGCATGAATATTTCCTTGATGATACAATGAAAGGTACGAATGAAAATGAATTAATTCTTTTCTATATAAAAATGAATTAGCTCTGAATCTAAACCAACTGCGGTCCTGAGAATCTACGTATATCTAACTATTTTGGAATGCGTGGAATGGTCGTTTCCACAATGTTAGTTTTTTTGGGTGTGTGTGAGTGTAAGTAAGTCTAATGGAAGTGGTAGTAGTTCATGTGTGCCAGCCCGATGTGGTGTCAGTCAGCTTATCAAACACACATGCATATTTACATACGGTAGCAACATCCCATTATAATGTTCCCCTCCGTCTTCCTTCCTCTTCGCTCTTCCTCCTCACTCTCTGTGTTCTCAAGAATTACTACTACATGGTCCAATTCAATTTGTTTGTTCTCTACTACAAATGTTCCACTACAATACTCATTGGGATTTGGACTGGTTAGATTAGCTCCTGAAATAATTTTCAGCGCACCTACACATTTCTCCGTATTAGTAAAACGTTAGGAAAAGCTCATGGCATGCATTATATCCATTTAGCTACGCCACACTGTTCGAGTCACGAGAACTTGTATATTTGCATGATGATGGAAAGAGGGCTATAAATGAAATTGAGATCAAAATGGAGATGATCTCAAGTCATGATGATGCTTTACAAGCTCTTCGTGCTATTCATCATCAACTAGAAGAAAAGGAAAAATAATTCCACCCAAAACCTTTCGACACAAGTAGTGAACTTATCATATGGGTAATTTCATTACTAATGATGCTGATATAATTTTTATAAGTAACATTCAATAAAATTTACGAAAAAATGTGCATACACAAGAAATTACTATATCCTGCCGCTTATTTATTCTGAATTAAATATCGGCTCAAATTTTATTCACTAGATGCAATATGATGACTATTGATAACTGCAAAGCAAAGAAAATGCTCATATATTGTCATTCATTACGCCCCAACATTACAACAGAAATGATACCTGCAGCCACTATTACTTTACACCATTGATTCAGCATACACAATACGGTAACACACTAAGCTTATGTGCACGAACAGAGATCAACACGACTACTTAAACTTTTTGCAGCATTCCTTTCTTTCTTTTTTGTCGGTAATTTTCTTTTAAATAATATCCGTCCCCTGTCCGCGACCCGTATATTGCAAAAACTGGGTTTATTCGGTTACGCTTGCCCACTGATAGTGAGTAAGTATACTTCTCAATTTTCTTATGATCACAACATATCACACTGAAAATGAACAAAGTGCACTTGGAGAGAAGTAGCGAAGGAGACATCAATTGCAAAAATTCAAGTAACGTCAAGGATATTAGATAGTTAAATGGATCTTCCCTCCACGTGTTATTTTCTTGGAAAAACTGAAGCTGGAAAGAATTTA